>JAJQKJ010000807.1:0-115105 GCA_029574335.1 Rana kukunoris
TTTTTGCAATGTTTTTTTTTTCCCCTGTTAGAAGGTTCCCAGTCCTGCAGCTGTGACAGAAATCCATAAGGTTCCAATTGTGCCTTGAAGAGATGGGGGACTCGGGGGAATATGGATGATACTCAATAGGCCTCAGTACAGGGCCAGTAAGTTGTTGGGGTAGGGCCCCCTCCCGCGTCCTCCAGTACTGAGGAGGGAGGGCAGCGAGTTTTGGGGATAATGAAAGGTTGAGTCAATCCAGGTCCTGAGGGATGGACTTTTCAGCAAAGGGGAGGATGATCAGCGAATGCTGAGAAGACGCAGCAAAACCAAAGGTTGATTCAGAAGGCGGCACAAGCTCTCCATTCCAGGATTACAGTGCTGGCCAGTTTAAGGAACAGAAGAGATCGGGCTAGTAGCTCAAAAAGATTCGAATTCAAGAAGCAATAGACCTGTTGAAAGAGCAGAATGGCCATTATGGGGTCTTGTTATGTGTCTCTGTTCCAGAGGGACTGCAGAGAAGGCTTTCCTCCTTCCAATCAGGAGGGAGCTCCAACGTGCCTCTGAGGAGAGCAAGCAGGCAGCAAGGAGAGGCAAGTCAGCATTAGTAGCTGAGGGGGCTGGGGGTTCTCTGTTAGTGGAACCTCAGACCTCAGGGACTATCTCGGAGAGATACCGCTGATGGGCGCCCAGGCACCTGCGGACCCCAACCTGTGAAGATAGGAAGGGGGTACAACATTCAAGTGGGAGGTTGTCCCACGACAGCAGGAGGTACTTGCGTGAGTGAGAGAGGTCTCAACCCGTGGTGAGTCTTCCTCGTCTTCCGCCTGGTCTTTTGGTCACCGTTGGGAAGAGTGTGTTGGCCTCTGTGAACCCAGCAAGTAGCCTACAGCAGGGTCAGCCGGCCGTTGTGGGGTGGCGACCGCTGCGGGTTTACCGGGTGAGGGGCAGGCATCTACCGCGGATCCAGTTGAGATGGACTGTATGACATCTAGTATGGAAGAAGCTATGGCTAGGATAGCAATGGCTGCCGAGGGAGAGGAGAGGGCACGCCACGCCATGTGGAGCCTCCTGCTTCTGGACGACCAATCAGCAGTGACTTGGAGGGCATTTCCGCTGTGCGGGAATCTCCCGTGATTGGGGACGGAGCCGCGACCGGAAGTGACGTCAGCACGTGACCCGGAACCGGAAGTGACGTCAGCATGTGACCCGGAACCGGAAGTGACGTCAGCACGTGACCGGAAGTGACGTCAGCGGGTGAACGGTGAAGTGGCTGTGGTGACACCCGGAGCTCCATTTCCCCGCCAGGTCCGGTCCTCAGCTTTGGAACAGAATACCCAGGGACTTGTGAGTACTTCCCCATCTGCGGGTCTCCCTTCTGAACAGGCTCCAGTTTGGGGGGATCACCCTGCGGGACATTTAGATGATGAATGTTTGGCAATGGATTTTATTAGAAAGTTAGAAGGTTCCCAGTCTGCAGCTGTGACAGAAGTCCATGTAGGTTCCTATGGAGCCTGTGAAGAGATGGGGGACTCTGGTTTTTAATATGGATGATACTCAATTACTGGCTCAGGTACAGAAGTTGTGTTGGACAGGTCGGGCCCCCTTTCGGGTCCTTCAGTAGTGACCAGGGGGAGGGCAGCGAGTCATGAGGAGACTGCCCAGGTTGCGTCAATGGAGGTCCCCAAGTGAGGGGGATTGTCCATTTGATGCACCCCAACCTGCGGGAGTTATCACAACCTCTCAGGAAGAGAGCTTGCTCAATGCTTTGAGGGAGGGCAGGTCTTATGCTCAAGTGGCTGGGTTAAGTGCTCCCTTGGATCATATTTACAGCAAGTTCGGTGCCCGCAATTTCAGGGTCCCCCTGCGCAAACAGCGCAGCAGCGGGGTGAGAGGGCATGGTCCAGGGAGGTGGTGGTACAGAACGCAGGAGAAGGAATGTGTATTGCAACTAAAGTTTATTGGTGAAGGTCAGTGCCCGTCCCGAGGAGAGGTCATCGATATGGTCCTCTCTCTTGGGAGTAAGGGCGTCTGACCTCTTTGCGGTTATCCATCCGGGAGGTTCAGTAGAGTTTGATTTTAGTTTTATGTCAGTCATCGTTATGGAAATGTTTTTTGTTGAATTATGAACTAGTCAAAAGACAGGACCCATGGTCCAAGTTCTGTTTGACCCCCCTGTCTAGGCAGGAGGAGGTCAAAAATGTAACCATCCTGGTACGCAATGAATCCCTTCCTCCGGAAGACATTGCGACCTGGTTGACCCGTCATGGCCAGCTCCAGTGCCCCCTTTGGAAGAAGGTGGATGAAAGGGGGATCTGGACAGGGGCCTGGGGGGGTTAAGATTAAGTTGAAGAGGCAGGGAAATAGCATGGCTCATATCCCTGGGAGTGCTTTCATTGGGAGAGACAGAATTTTGGTTTTTTATCCTGGACAGCCTAAAAGGTGTTTTAAGTGCGGGTCCCCCACTCACTTGAGCGCTGAATGCACTGTTGTGAAGTGCACGCGCTGTGGTGGGAGGGGTCACCTGGCGGATGGGTGTGCCCATATTAGATGTAATCTTTGTAACGAGTTAGGTCACCCTTTCAGTCGATGTCCGCAGGCTTATAGGGGTAATGTGCAAGAGGAATCTGGGGTGTCGGAAGGTTTCACCTCGGACACTGATTCTGAGATGGAGGGGGGTGGGGGGGCTTGGCAGGCCGCGGGGTGCTTCTAGATCTGGTGGTCGGGCTGCCCCTATGCCCCAGAGGCAAGGATTCTGTCAGGAGGAGGGCGGGGGCGAGTGCAGCTGCCCCTGATCCTCCAGGTCAGAGTGGAGTGGACATTGATTCTGAGGTAGAGGGGGGTGAGGAGTTTTTCTTCAAAGGTATCAGTTTTTTGGTCTCATCAGGAGGAGGGCGGGGGTTGGTGCAGTAGCCCCTGACCCTCCGGGTCAGAGTGGAGTGTCAGGAGGTGGTGGGGTTTTCCTTGGGGGGCCTCCTGAGTTTTTGCTGGACTCCTCTGCCTTAGACACCGATTCTGAAGTAGAGGGGAGTCAAGAGGAGGGTTTGGTGGTTCCCCCTGGGGGGGGGGGTGTTGGGGCCAGTCTTTGCTATCCTCCCCCCCCCCTTCCTTTTCTCTTCCTGTTGCCCCCTCCTCTCATTCTTGTTCCTGTTCCCCTCCCGCTTTCTTCCTGTGCGTTCCGTTGCCCCCGCTCTCCCCCCCCGGGTGGATTCTCATGCGTTTTAAGGGTGGTGCAGTAACCCAGGAGGATATGGAGGTGGCCCTTGGGTCACAGAAAAGACCTCAGGCCGGGTCAAGTGAAGAGCCCTCAGAGGGTATGAGTGGGGTGGGCCCAGCAGCCGGTGATACTGGTTGGGTAGTGCTTAGGAAGAATAAGAAGAAAAAGAAAAAAAGTAAAAAAAGGTGTTAAATGAGTGATGCGGGAGTGGGTTCTGTGCCCTGTTCTAAGCAGGATGAGGGTGCGGGTGCCGCAGAGTAATTTGTTATTTTACTAGTCGGTTAATATAGCGGGATTTTGTTCAGATGTTTATGATGTATAGATATGTGGTCTGTTGATGGATTTGGCTAGCTATGACCTGGTGCAGTGGCCAGATGGGGCAGAGGCTGTAGGTTTCTGCAGTTGATGCCAATAGGCTTGCGCAGGTAGTTGGCTAATCCGCGTAAAATATGCCATAAGGGATGTTATAGTATTTTGTATTCTTTCTTTTGTTTTCTTATGGACCTTAATTATGGGTATGCACCAATAGTGACCCAAAGTGCAATGAGCCGGATAATGGAGGGTGATAAAAGTTTGCCCAACCTGATAGAGGTTAGCACTGGTGAATTGGTTGCGTGTTAGTAGTCTGTGTTTTCAAGGTTTGTAAATTCAATGTTGGTTTTATAGGAGTGTTATAGTTGTTTAAATGATTATCTTGTATATGTAAATGTTTGTAAGCAGTGTGAGATTTTCTTGATGTTTCCCCTGTGTTATTTGTAAATTTGGTACCTAATGTCGTGTCTGAATAAACAAAAAATTTCCACCAATGCCTTGAAGGAAGAGGTTGTGTCTTTGAAGCAGCTCCTGTGAAGAACCAGACCCTGGAGGAGAGGGGAGGCTATGGCCTCATCAAGCCCAGGCCAGGGGCTTGTTCCTGGGCAAGGGGAGTTCACCTCCCGCCCGGTACCTCCGAGGACCGTGGATCTCCCGAGTTTTGGGGATTTAAATAAAGAAGAGAAGCAATTTTTGTCGGTCCAGTCCAAGCTGGCAGATTGGACTTTTCCCCAGCAAGGGGAGGATGATCAGCGAATGCTGAGAAGACGCAGCAAAACCAAAGGTTTGATTCAGAAGGCGGCACAAGCTCTCCATTCCAGGATTACAGTGCTGGCCAGTTTAAGGAACAGAAGAGATCGGGCTAGTAGCTCAAAAAGATTCGAATTCAAGGAAGCAATAGACCTGTTGAAAGAGCAGAATGGCCAGTTATGGGGTCTTGTTATGTGTCTCTGTTCCAGAGGGACTGCAGAGAAGGCTTTCCTCCTTCCAATCAGGAGGGAGCTCCAACGTGCCTCTGAGGAGAGCAAGCAGGCAGCAAGGAGAGGCAAGTCAGCATTAGTAGCTGAGGGGGCTGGGGGTTCTCTGTTAGTGGAACCTCAGACCTCAGGGACTATCTCGGAGAGTACCGCTGGAGGGCGCCCAGGCACCTGCCGGACCCCAACCTGTGAAGAAAAGGGGGTACAACATCAAGTGGGAGGTTGTCCCACGAAGCAGGAGGTACTTGCGTGAGTGAGAGAGGTCTCAACCCCGTGGTGAGTCTTCCTCGTCTTCCGCCTGGTCTTTTGGTCACCGTGAAGAGTGTGTCTGGTTCCCAGCAAGATCAGGGTGATAAGCCTGCTCCTGGAAGCGGGGGTCTTTGGCCTCTGTGAACCCAGCAAGTAGCCTACAGCAGGGTCAGCCGGCCGTTGTGGTGGCGACCGCTGCGGGTTTACAGGGTGAGGGGCAGGCATCTACCGCGGATCCAGTTGAGATGGACTGTATGACATCTAGTATGGAAGAAGCTTTGGCTAGGATAGCAATGGCTGCCGAGGGAGAGGGCACGCCACGCCATGTGGAGCCTCCTGCTTCTGGACGACCAATCAGCAGTGACTTGGAGGGCATTTCCGCTGTGCGGGAATCTCCCGTGATTGGGACGGAGCCGCAACCGGAACTGACGTCAGCACGTGACCCGGAAGTGACGTCAGCACGTGACCCGGAACCGGAAGTGACGTCAGCACGTGACCCGTAACCGGAAGTGACGTCAGCGGGTGAACCGGAAGTGGCTGTGGTGACACCCGGAGCTCCATTTCCCGGCCAGGTCCGGTCCTCAACTTTGGAACAGAATACCCAGGGACTTGTGAGTACTTCCCCATCTGCGGGTCTCCCTTCTGAACAGGCTCCAGTTTGGGGGGATCACCCTGCGGGACATTTAGATGATGAATGTTTGGCAATGGATTTTATTAGAAAGTTAGAAGGTTCCCAGTCTGCAGCTGTGACAGAAGTCCATGTAGGTTCCTATGGAGCCTGTGAAGAGATGGGGGACTCTGGTTTTAATATGGATGATACTCAATTGGCTCAGGGCCCCCTTTCGGGTCCTTCAGTAGTGAGGGGGAGGGCAGCGAGTCATGAGGAGACTGCCCAGGTTGCGTCAATGGAGGTCCTGAGGGGGGTTGGTCCATTTGATGCACCCCAACCTGCGGGAGTTATCACAACCTCTCAGGAAGAGAGCTTGCTCAATGCTTTGAGGGAGGGCAGGTCTTATGCCCAAGTGGCTGGGTTAAGTACTCCCTTGGATCATATTTACAGCAAGTTCGGTGCCCGCAATTTCAGGGTTCCCCCTACGCAAGAGCAGCGGGTGAGGGGGCATGGTCCAGGGGAGGTGGTGGTACAGAACGCAGGAGGAGGAATGTGGTGCAACTAAAGTTTATTGGTGAAGGTCAGTGCCCGTCCCGAGGAGAGGTCATCGATATGGTCCTCTCTCTGGGAGTAAGGGCGTCTGACCTCTTTGCGGTTATCCATCCGGGAGGTTCAGTAGAGTTTGATTTTAGTTTTATGTCAGTCATCGTTATGGAAATGTTTTTGTTGAATTATGAACTAGTTAAAAGACAGGACCCATGGTCCAAGTTCTGTTTGACCCCCCTGTCTAGGCAGGAGGAGGTCAAAAATGTAACCATCCTGGTACGCAATGAATCCCTTCCTCCGGAAGACATTGCGACCTGGTTGACCCGTCATGGCCAGCTCCAGTGCCCCCTTTGGAAGAAGGTGGATAAAAGGGGGATCTGGACAGGGGCCTGGGGGTTAAGATTAAGTTGAAGAGGCAGGGAAATAGCATGGCTCATATCCCTGGGAGTGCTTTCATTGGGAGAGACAGAATTTTGTTTTTTTATCCTGGACAGCCTAAAAGGTGTTTTAAGTGCGGGTCCCCCACTCACTTGAGCGCTGAATGCACTGTTGTGAAGTGCACGCGCTGTGGTGGGAGGGGTCACCTGGCGGACGGGTGTGCCCATATTAGATGTAATCTTTGTAACGAGTTAGGTCACCCTTTCAGTCGATGTCCGCAGGCTTATAGGGGTAATGTGCAAGAGGAATCTGGGGTGTCGGAGGGTTTCACCTCGGACACTGATTCTGAGATGGAGGGGGGTGGGGGGGCAGGCCGCGGGTGCTTCTAGATCTGGTGGTCGGGCTGCCCCTATGCCCCAGAGGCAAGGTTCTGTCAGGAGGAGGGCGGGGGTTGGTGCAGCTGCCCCTGATCCTCCAGGTCAGAGTGGAGTGGAGTGGACATTGATTCTGAGGTAGAGGGGGGTGAGGAGCCTCAAAGGCAGGGTCTCATCAGGAGGAGGGCGGGGGTTAGTGCAGTAGCCCCTGACCCTCCGGGTCAGAGTAGGAGTTTCAGGAGGTGGTGGGGTTTTCCTTGGGGGCCTCCTGAGTTTTTTGCTGGACTCCTCTGCCTTAGACAACCGATTCTGAAGTAGAGGGGAGTGAGGAGGGTTTGGTGGTTCCCCCTGGGGGGGGGTGTTTGGGGCCAGTCTGTGCTATCCTTCCCCCCCTTCCCTTTCTCTTCCTGTTGCCCCCTCCTCTCATTCTTGTTCTGTTCCCCTCCCGCTTTCTTCCCGTTTTGCCCCGCTCTCCCCCCCCGGGTGGATTCTCATGCGTTGGGTGGTGCAGTAACCCAGGAGGATATGGAGGTGGCCCTTGGGTCACAGAAAAGACCTCAGGCCGGGTCAAGTGAAGAGCCCTCAGAGGGTATGAGTGGGGTGGGCCCAGCAGCCGGTGATACTGGTTGGGTAGTGCTTAGGAAGAATAAGAAGAAAAAGAAAAAAAGTAAAAAAGGTGTTAATGAGTGATGCGGGAGTGGGTTCTGTGCCCTGTTCTAAGCAGGATGAGGGTGCGGGTGCCGCAGAGTAATTTGTTATTTTACTAGTCGGTTAATATAGCGGGATTTTGTTCGATGTTTATGATGTATAGATATGTGGTCTGTTGATGGATTTGGCTAGCTATGACCTGGTGCAGTGGCCAGATGGGGCAGAGGCTGTAGGTTTCTGCAGTTGATGCCAATAGGCTTGCGCAGGTAGTTGGCTAATCCGCGTAAAATATGCCATATATAGTATTTTGTTATTCTTTCTTTTGTTTCTTATGGACCTTAATTATGGGTATGCACCAATAGTGACCCAAAGTGCAATGAGCCGGATAATGGAGGGTGATAAAAGTTTGCCCAACCTGATAGAGGTTAGCACTGGTGAATTGGTTGCGTGTTATTAGTCTGTGTTTTCAAGGTTTGTAAATTCAATGTTGGTTTTATAGGAGTGTTATAGTTGTTTAAATGATTATCTTGTATATGTAAATGTTTGTAAGCAGTGTGAGATTTTCTTGATGTTTCCCCGTTATTTGTAAATTTGGTACCTAATGTCGTGTCTGAATAAACAAAAAATTTCCACCAATGCCTTGAAGGAAGAGGTTGTGTCTTTGAAGCAGCTCCTGTGAAGAACCAGACCCTGGAGGAGAGGGGAGGCTATGGCCTCATCAAGCCCAGGCCAGGGGCTTGTTCCTGGGCAAGGGGAGTTCACCTCCCGCCCGGTACCTCCGAGGAGGACCGTGGATCTCCCGAGTTTTGGGGATTTAAATAAAGAAGAGAAGCAATTTTTGTCGGTCCAGTCCAAGCTGGCAGATTGGACTTTTCCCCAGCAAGGGGAGGATGATCAGCGAATGCTGAGAAGACGCAGCAAAACCAAAGGTTTGATTCAGAAGGCGGCACAAGCTCTCCATTCCAGGATTACAGTGCTGGCCAGCAGTTTAAGGAACAGAAGAGATCGGGCTAGTAGCTCAAAAAGATTCGAATTCAAGGAAGCAATAGACCTGTTGAAAGAGCAGAATGGCCAGCAGTTATGGGGTCTTGTTATGTGTCTCTGTTCCAGAGGGACTGCAGAGAAGGCTTTCCTCCTTCCAATCAGGAGGGAGCGAGGAGCTCCAACGTGCCTCTGAGGAGAGCAAGCAGGCAGCAAGGAGAGGCAAGTCAGCATTAGTAGCTGAGGGGGCTGGGGGTTCTCTGTTAGTGGAAACCTCAGACCTCAGGGACTATCTCGGAGAGTACCGCTGAGGGCGCCCAGGCACCTGCCGGACCCCAACCTGTGAAGAAAGGGGGTACAACATCAAGTGGGAGGTTGTCCCACGAAGCAGGAGGTACTTGCGTGAGTGAGAGAGGTCTCAACCCCGTGGTGAGTCTTCCTCGTCTTCCGCCTGGTCTTTTGGTCACCGTTAAGAGTGTGTCTGGTTCCCAGCAAGATCAGGGTGATAAGCCTGCTCCTGGAAGCGGGGGTGCTTTGGCCTCTGTGAACCCAGCAAGTAGCCTACAGCAGGGTCAGCCGGCCGTTGTGGTGGCGACCGCTGCGGGTTTACAGGGTGAGGGGCAGGCATCTACCGCGGATCCAGTTGAGATGGACTGTATGACATCTAGTATGGAAGAAGCTATGGCTAGGATAGCAATGGCTGCCGAGGGAGAGGGCACGCCACGCCATGTGGAGCCTCCTGCTTCTGGACGACCAATCAGCAGTGACTTGGAGGGCATTTCCGCTGTGCGGGAATCTCCCGTGATTGGGACGGAGCCGACCGCGATGGACGACCGGAAGTGACGTCAGCACGTGACCCGGAACCGGAAGTGACGTCAGCGGACCCGGAAGTGGCGTCAAATGACCGGAAGAAGTGGCAGCGGGTGAACCGGAAGTGGTGTGGTGGTGACACCCGGAGCTCCATTTCCCGGCCAGGTCCGGTCCTCAGCTTTGGAACAGAATACCCAGGGACTTGTGAGTACTTCCCCATCTGCGGGTCTCCCTTCTGAACAGGCTCCAGTTTGGGGGGATCACCCTGCGGGACATTTAGATGATGAATGTTTGGCAATGGATTTTATTAGAAAGTTAGAAGGAGGTTCCCAGTCTGCAGCTGTGACAGAAGTCCATGTAGGTTCCTATGGAGCCTGTGAAGAGATGGGGGACTCTGGTTTTAATATGGATGATACTCAATTGGCTCAGGTACAGGAAGTTGTGTTGGGGTTGGGCCCCCTTTTGGGTCCTTCAGTAGTGGGGGGAGGGCAGCGAGTCATTGAGGAGACTGCCCAGGTTTGCGTCAATGGAGGTCCTGAGGGGGGTTGTGTCCATTTGATGCACCCCAACCTGCGGGAGTTATCACAACCTCTCAGGAGAGAGCTTGCTCAATGCTTTGAGGGAGGGCAGGTCTTATTATGCTCAAGTGGCTGGGTTAAAGTGCTCCCCTTGGATCTATTTACAGCAAGTTCGGTGCCCGCAATTTCAGGGTTCCCCCTGCGCAAGAGCAGCGGGTGTGAGAGGGTATGGTCCAGGGTAGGTGGTGGTGCAGAACGCAGGAGGAGGAATGTGGTGCAACTAAAGTATATATTGGTGAAGGTCAGTGCCCAGTCCCGAGGAGATGTCATCGATATGGTCCTCTCTCTGGGGAGTAAGGGCGTCTGACCTCTTTGCGGTTATCCATCGGGAGGTTTCAGTAGAGTTTGATTTTAGTTTTATGTCAGTCATCGTTATGGAAATGTTTTTGTTGAATTATGACTAGTCAAAAGACAGGACCCATGGTCCAAGTTCTGTTTGACCCCCCTGTCTAGGCAGGAGGAGGTAAAAAATGTAACCATCCTGGTACGCAATGAATCCCTTCCTCCGGAAGACATTGCGACCTGGTTGACCCGTCATGCCAGCTCCAGTGCCCCCTTTGGAAGAAGGTGGATGAAAGGGGGATCTGGACAGGGGCCTGGGGGGTTAAGATTAAGTTGAAGAGGCAGGGAAATAGCATGGCTCATATCCCTGGGAGTGCTTTCATTGGGAGAGACAGAATTTTGTTTTTTTATCCTGGACGCCTAAAAGGTGTTTTAAGTGCGGGTCCCCCACTCACTTGAGCGCTGAATGCACTGTTGTGAAGTGCACGCGCTGTGGTGGGAGGGGTCACCTGGCGGATGGGTGTGCCCCATATTAGATGTAATCTTTGTAACTAGTTAGGTCACCCTTTCAGTCGATGTCCGCAGGCTTATAGGGGTAATGTGCAAGAGGAATCTGGGTGTCGGAAGGTTTCACCTCGGACACTGATTCTGAGATGGAGGGGGGTGGGGGGGGGGGGCAGGCCGCGGGTGCTTCTAGATCTGGTGGTCGGGCTGCCCCTATGCCCCAGAGGCAAGGTTCTGTCAGGAGGAGGGCGGGGGGTGGGGTTGGTGCAGTGCCCCCTGATCCTCCAGGTCAGGTGGAGTGGACATTGATTCTGAGTAGAGGGGCGGGGGGTGAGGAGCCTCAAAGGCAGGGTCTCATCAGGAAGGAGGGCGGGGGTTGGTGCAGTAGCCCCTGACCCTCCGGGTCAGAGTGGAGTGTCAGGAGGTGGTGGGGTTTTCCTTGGGGGGCCTCCTGAGTTTTTGCTGGACTCCTCTGCCTTAGACACCGATTCTGAAGTAGAGGGGAGTGAGGAGGGTTTGGTGGTTCCCCCTGGGGGGGGGGTGTTTGGGCCAGTCTGTGCTATCCTTCCCCCCCTTCCTTTCTCTTCCTGTTGCCCCCCTCCTCTCATTCTTGTTCTGTTCCCCTCCCGCTTTCTTCCCGTTTTGCCCCGCTCTCCCCCCCCCCGGGTGGATTCTCATGTGTTGGGTGGTGCAGTAACCCAGGAGGATATGGAGGTGACCCTTCGGTCACAGAAAAGACCTCAGGCCGGGTCAAGTGAAGAGCCCTCAGAGGGTATGAGTGGGGTGGGCCCAGCAGCCGGTGATACTGGTTCGGTAGTGCTTAGGAAGAATAAGAAGAAAAAAAGTAAAAAAGGTGTTAATGAGTGATGCGGGAGTGGGTTCTGTGCCCTGTTCTAAGCAGGATGAGGGTGCGGGTGCCGCAGAGTAATTTGTTATTTTACTAGTCGGTTAATATAGCAGGATTTTGTTCGATGTTTATGATGTATCGATATGTGGTCTGTTGATGGATTTGGCTAGCTATGACCTGGTGCAGTGGCCAGATGGGGCAGAGGCTGTAGGTTTCTGCAGTTGATGCCAATAGGCTTGCGCAGGTAGTTGGCTAATCCGCGTAAAATATGCCATATATAGTATTTTGTTATTCTTTCTTTTGTTTCTTATGGACCTTAATTATGAGTATGCACCAATAGTGACCCAAAGTGCAATGAGCCGGATAATGGAGGGTGATAAAAGTTTGCCCAACCTGATAGAGGTTAGCACTGGTGAATTGGTTTGCGTGTTATTAGTCTGTGTTTTCAAGGTTTGTAAATTCAATGTTGGTTTTATAGGAGTGTTATAGTTGTTTAAATGATTATCTTGTGTATGTAAATGTTTGTAAGCAGTGTGAGATTTTCTTGATGTCTCCCCGTTATTTGTAAATTTGGTACCTAATGTCGTGTCTGAATAAACAAAAAACTTCCACCAATACACCACCCCCTCCAAACAATCCCTGTTTGCAGGTTTTCCTACATCTTGCACATGTGCTTTAAAAAGTCAGTCTGGACATCAATTCTAGGAAACAATACTTACCGCTTTGTCCTTCCTTTTCTGGTGACTAAACATTTCATGCATACACACCAGGAAAGATCTTAGAGACAAATCACACTTGATGGTTTAGGCCCAAACTATTTCAGCTGCAGCGGTTGAAATCCATAGCATGAAAAAAATATCACAAAACAAACTTCAAAATTTGAAAGTAATTTTATTGGTCCACAAAACAAGGAAAGCAAAACAAAAAATTACAAATAAACACACAAAAAAAATATAAAAAAACCTAAAAACAAAAAAAGACCAACGTTTATTTCCAGTCATTAAAATAAATCTTTTTGAAATAACAGGATAGACAGGATTAAAACATTAGTTCATTAACATCTTGAGAAACATTTAAAAATTATGTAGCAGAGAAAACATCAAAAAATACTAAACTTGCTCCAAAACATCTCTGTTTCCCCCTCTTCCAGAGCAAATCTGCCCCTCTGAGGGGCAGCTGACACGTGCACTATCCACGCTTTTTATAACATGTGTGCTAATGAACCAATTGGAAACACATGAAGAAATGTCAGCCTCTAGTTTGTGTGTGCTTTGTAACTGCCTTACACCTGTTAAGGATGTCCTTAAATTACTAAGCCAAAAAACAAACTGCTTTCTGAGCATGCTCAGAAAGATGCATGTCATTTTCAGGCTCAAACATCCAGCTTATTTTCTAAGTGTTCGAGCATGCCCAGTTCACTCGAAATGCATTACCAGAATCAAATCTGCAATGGCGGATGAAAGCATTAGAGGTGTTTTATTTATTTTTTTGGTCCCCCTGAACTGATGCTTTACAACCTGAAGGGGAGGTCTTATAGAATTTTTACGTAACAAACATAAATAATAATAATTAAAACGCCCCTGTCCCTAGTAGCTCGCAGTCAGAAGCGAACACGCAGCATTTTTTTTTCTTCCGGTTACCAGTTTATATTTACAGATGAGGTCTAGTGCTAAAAGTATTCCTCTCGCTCTTACGCACGCTATGATACCTCACATGTGTGGTTTGAAGGATGTTTCCATATGTGGCGGGCCTTAAATGTGTAAGTCCCGCCCACCCCATATTTAACCCGCCGTTCAAACCCCACATGTGAGGTATCATAGCGTACGTTAGAGCGAGAGCAATACTTTTAGCACTAGACCTCCTCTGTAAATCTAAACTGGTAACCTGAAAATAAATAAAAAAGTGTTGCCTATGGGTATTTTCAAGTACTGAAGTTTGGTGCCATTCCATGAGTGTGTGCAATATTAAAGTGTAACATGTTGGGTATCTATTTACTCGGTGTAACATTATCTTTCACATTATGGCCATAAATTGGGATAACTTTAGTGTTTTCTTAATTTGTAACCACTTGAGCCCCAGACCATATTACTGGTCACTGACGGGGCCAGTTTTTGCATTTCAACACTGCGTCATTTTAACTGACAATTGCGTGGTTGTGCGACGTGGCCCCCAAACAAATTTGGCGTCCTCTTTTTTCCCCCAACAAAATATTTTTTTTTGTTTTTTTGGTGGTATTTGATCACCTCTGCTTTTTTTCTTATTTTTGCTTGAACCAAAAATATAGCGACAACTTTGTAAATAAAAAGACAACTTTTTTACTGTTTGCTATAATAAATCTCCCTCAAAATATATTCCAAAACTTTTTGCCCTCAGTTTAGGCCGATACGTAAGCTTCGACATATTTTTGGTTCCAAAAAATCGCAATAAGCGTTTGATTGGTTTGGGCAAAAGTTATAAGTAGGGGTTGGTCTTATGGGTTTTTTAGGAATATATTTTTGTTTTACTAGTAATGGTGGCGATCATTGATTTTTCAATTTTTTTTCCAAAAACGGCGTGGGGTTCCCCCTCAGATCCAGACCAAACCCTTCTCCCAGGCACGCAGTCTGGCCGGACAGGAATGGGGGTGGGGACGAGCGAGCGCCCCCCCCTCCCGTACCAGACCACATGCCCTCGACATGGGGGCACTGCCCCCCCACCCCAAAGCACTCTTGTCCCCATGTCGATAGGGACAAGAGCCTCTTCCCGACAACCCTGGCCGTTGGTTGTCGGGTATGCGGGCGGGGGGCTTATCAGAATCTGAGAGCCCCCTATAATAAGGGGGCCCCCAGATTCTGGCCCCCCACCCTATGTGAATGAGTATGGGGTACATCGTACACCTACCCATTCACCGGGTGGAAAAGTGTAAACACAAATAAACCACACAGAATAAAATAATTTATTAGTCAGCTCTGGGGGTCTTCTGCCGGGACCCCCCACCACCAGCCCATTGGGCCCCGGGCTTCGCCATTTTCTGCCGGGGGGGAACGACACCCACCGATGCTCTCCGCCATGTTCAGCCAGGCCCCACCCCAAAAAAAGCTCTTTTACATCCGGGGGGGGGCGGCCGAAAACAGCGGAGAACAACGGGGGGCGGAGCCCCTCCTCGGTCTTCTAGACGTTTTCTGCCGGGGGGGCTCCAGCCCCGCACCGGTCTTCGCCGCCGCCTTCCGCCAGGGGTGGGGGACACCCACCGATGATCTCCGCCATGTTCGGCCAGGCCCCCACCCCAAATTAAGTATTTTTACATCCGGGGGGGCCGGCGGAAAATAGCGGAGAACAACGGGGGGCGAAACCCCTCCTCGGTCTCAGTGCAGCTCCTCCCACTGGCAGTAGTTCCGGCTCCTCCCACAGAGCTCATTCTGCTTCCTGCTGGAGAGGAGAGAAGACCTGTCTTCCAGAGCTCCTGTGTTCCAGCCTACCAGGACCAGCCTCCAGCCCCCAGCCCCCTGCCCCGGAAGAGGGGTGGGATGGCCTCCCTCAGCCCCGGAGGTGGACCGGCTTCCGGCCTCCGGAGGAGTCAACAGCACCTGCCCTCCAGCCAGACCACCGCCACCACCATCAGCAGGGAGGACCGTCTCTTCCTGGAGACCCAGGAGGGTCTCTCAGACTGGACAGCCCCTCAGCCAGGTGAGAATGAGGCAAGAACCAGGAGGAGGCGGGATAAAATCAAATCCCTGCTGGTGAGGATATCTCAGGCCTGCGTGGAAAAGATGACTACTCTCGCAGGCCTGAGGGAAAAGAGGGACAGGTGCTCCAGTAGTAAGAGATCTGAATTCAAGGGGGCCATCACCACCCTAGGACTAGAAGTTAAAGAAATATGGGAATACCTGGGGGGCTTTTGCCAACGTGGGGCTGGAGAGGTGAACTTCCTAGAGGAGCTCCGGAGGACCCTCCAGCAGGCCAACCGGGAAGGGAGCCAGGCAGCGAGGAGGAGCGGGCGGTCTAAGAAGGGGTCCCAACCCCCCAAACAGCCAGGAGAGTCAGGGGAGCCTGGGTGCAGTGGGGGGGGGGCGAGTGCCGGTGGTGCAGGGCCCAGTATGGCCATAAAACCTGGGGAGGGTTCCCGGGAGCCGATCCCTCGGTCCGTGGAAGGGACTGGGGGGTTGGCGAAGTCCAGGGAGTCCAGTGATCCAGGAGGTCGCCGGGCCCAGGTGCCGCCGGTGGTACCCCCCCGCCATCTTCAGGTCAGCATACCCAGGCTCCCCCAGGATGGTCGCACTGCCACAGCTGAAGCCCGCCATGTGTCGGCTTCCATGACCCCTCAGCTTGCAGTGGAGCGGGAGGATCTGCTCCTGCGGCTGCTATGTCATCGGGAGAGAGGCAGACACATGGTGGAGGCATTGTGCTGCGGTCATCTGGAGGTAAACAGCTTGTGTGCAGTGTGGCCAAGATGGCGCCGGCTGTTGGGGGTGGAGTAGACCGGGACCCGGAAGTGACCGCCCAAGAACCGGAAGTGCCCCAGCCGGAACCGGAAGTGCCCCAGCCGGAACCGGAAGTGACCAGACCGGAACCGGAAGTGACCGGACCGAAACCGGAAGTGCCCGTCCCGCGACCGGAAGTGCCCCCCCGCGAGTTTGCGGTGGTCGGTGGGGGCTCAGGGGACCTGGGGGATGAGAGGCCGGGGGTGCAGGGGTGCCCAGCCCCGGACGCTGCAGCAGGCACCTCCAGGCACCCCCGGCAGGAGATGGACAGAGACGGTTGAGGACGGTAAATTGGACGGTAAGCTGCCACCCCCCCAGGTCCCCATGGACACTGCCACAGGCCCCGAGGGGCTCCCTGCAGCACAGGCGGGGTGGGGGGAAAGTCAGGTGGGACCCCTCCCAGTGGACTGTATAGCATATGATTATATCCGGCAGTTGGAGGGGTCCCAGGGGGGCTCCCCCCCAGTACAGGTGGAGTCCCAAGGGGCTGGTGTGGTCGCGGAGGGGTCTGTGTGGGGGAGTTTGGTGGGGGTGGTACCCCCCTCTGCTGTGGTCCCGGGGGGGGGGGAGCCTGTAGTCAGGCCAAAGGTGGTGGGTCAGGGTGGTCAGGGTATATCAGCGGGGGTGGGTGCAACACCACCGGCAGGGATGGGGGCCCCCCCGTCCTCCCCCACTTCTGGGGGTGCTGAGGGGGGTGCCCCACTTCCGGAGAACATCTTTCGGGGGTCTCCGGAGGCCAACTTATTGTCTGCCCTAAAGGGGGGTCGCTCTTTCGCCCAGGTGTTGGGCTCTCGTGCCCCTCTGGACCACCTGTACAGCCGGTTTGGCGCCCAGAATTTCCGCGCCCCCCCTGCTGACCAGGAGAGGACGCAGGGGTCGGCGTGGACGAGGGGTACAGGTGGTCCAGAGAGGAGGCGTAGGAATGTTGTCCAGCTTCGGTACGAGGGTCCGGACCCCTGCCCCGCTCGAGGTGAGGTGGTGGGCCTGGTACTCTCCTTGGGTTTTGGGGTGGATGACCTTTTTGCTGTCATCCATCCCACCAACACACGGGAGTTTGATATAAGTTTTGTCACTCCCGTGTGTATGGAACGCTTTATCACCGGCTTTGGGTTGGTGAGGGGCGTTGACCCTTGGAAGAGGTACAGGCTCATTCCCATCTCCAGGCAGGAGGAGGTTAAGAACATCACCATCCTGGTGAGGAATGAGTCGCTCCCTCCGGAGGACATTGCCACCTGGCTCGGGAGGTACGGGCAGTTGCAGACCCCCCTGAGGAAGAACCTTGATGAGCGCGGGGTCTGGACCGGGGCTTGGTTGACCAGGATCCGGCTCAAGAGGGAGGGCAACAGTGTTGCCCACCTCCCTGGCAGCGCCTTTCTAGGCAGAGACCGGATCCTGGCGTTCTACCCGGGACAGCCCCGTCGTTGCTTCAAGTGCGGCAGCCCGACCCACATGAGCTCGGACTGCACGGTGGTCAGATGTGGCCGGTGCCACGAGTTTGGCCACCAGTCCGAGTCATGTGGGAAGATATGCTGCAACTTGTGTGGTGAGATGGGGCACCCATTTAGCAGGTGTCCCAAAGCATATCGGGGTTCTTCCTCAGGGGGGGGACCTCCCGGGCCGGGAGCGGCCGAAGCCCCCCCGGCGAGTGATGGCCGGGGGGGTGGGGATCCTGGAGCCCCTAGTACTACTCCGGAGGGACCAACAGGCCCATTGCCTCAAAGAAGGCGGAGCAGGCGTGGGCGTGGGGCTCCCCCCCCGGGGGACACGGGCTCGGTTGGCCAGGAGGCTCCCGATCCTCCGGAGGGCGGAGCCGGTGGGGAGGAGTCGGGGAGGCCTGGGGGTCCCGGGCCTGAGGGTCCGGGGCCAGGGCCTTCCTCTCCTAATGTTGCAGGGCCGATCCCCATCCCCCTTCCCTCTCCCCCTCCTCACCATTGCCCCTCCCCTCCACCTGGCCCTCCATCTGTTTCCCCATGCCCTCCTCCCTCATCTTCCCCTCCTCGTACCCCCCCCCTCGTCCCCCCCCTCCCAAGTCCCGTCCCCCCCCTTCCCCTTCTTCTTCCCGTCCAGCTAAGTCTGGTCCCCCCCCTGTCCTCTCCCCTGTCTCTGGCCCCCCTCCTGCCTCTTCCATTCCCCCCCCCTTCTGGACCCAGAGTCTCCTCTGGCCCTGTGGCCATGGAGATGGAAGCTGCTCGAGCCTCATCCAAGAGGGAAATCTCGAGCAGCGGGTCCGAGGAGGGGGGTGGTGTAGTCATCTCGGAGAGGTGGCAGGAGTGGGAGCAGGTGAGACGCAAAAAGAAGAAGGGGAAGGCTGCCAGATCTGGGGGCGGGAAGTCCCCAGTGAAGGGTGGGGTTCCCCCAGGGGCACGAAGTGGGGTGTCCCTGGGGAACCCGTTTGGTATCTTCTCCTCCTCCTCGGGCTCAGAGGAGGAGGAAGTGTAGATATGTAAATATGTTTTTGTGTTTGTAGTATGAAGGAGAACATGACCACTTTCAATCATTCTGATGGCGGTACCCTCTCCAATACGGCTTGCGACCATTAATGTCGCAAGTATTCGTTCTGCGGGAGCTCGTTTTATGGCCTTCGATTTTCTCAGCCGTGTTGAAGCTGACATTTTGTTTTTGCAGGAGACCTGGCTGGCATCTGTGGCAGAGATGCATCTAGCAAAGAGGGAGTGGAGATGTGGGCCCTCCCTCTGGTCTCTTGCGGCCGAGCCCTGCAGTGGGGTTGCGGTCCTTTTTAAGACTGGTCCGGTGGCTTGCCGGCGAGTGATTGAAGTGGAGATCGGTAGATGTCTGGTGGTGGACGCTGTCGTGAGGGGGCAATTCCTCCGGCTCATAAATTTTTATGGGCCTCAAACTAGGAGGGAGAGGAGGAGCCTCCTTACGGCGGTTAAGCCTTATCTTTTTACGTCCCAGCAGGTGATTTTTGGTGGCGATTTCAATATGATCACTAGGCCCAAAGACCGGGCAGGTGCCGCCAACCCTCTGGGATATGATAGTATTTTTTTTGAATAACGTAGTGAGGGAGGCCAGGTTGGTGGATGTGCACGTTCGTCACCTCCCCAACCTCACTGGTTTCACATTTTCCCGAGGTAGTAGTAAGAGTAGATTAGATAGGTTTTTTTTAAAGGAGGACTCTGTCTGCTCGGCTCCTGAGCTGCAGTCGGTAGAGTTCTCCGATCACTGTATGGTATCTGTGGCCCTGAATGTCGCTGACACTCCTCAGAAAGGGAGGGGTTTGTGGCGCCTGAATGGGTCGCTACTGGAGGATCCTGAGGTTAGGGAAGCCTATGAGGTTTTCTTCCTGGGCCAGACCTCGCTCCTTGAGGGCAACTGCTCCCGCCTTGAGTGGTGGGAAGTAGTTAAAAAGAGGTCTGGCGACTTTTTCCGGGAAATCTCTGGGTACAGGGCAGCTTCCAAGTACCAGGCTTACCAGAGACTACGCAGGCAGCTTGACCGCCTGGTATCCTCTGGGGGCTCTCAGGAACAGATATCCGGTCTGAAGGCGCAGATGAAGGAGTGTCAGTACGACCGTCTCGCCTCCCTGGTTTTTGAGAGGGATTATGGGAAGTTTATCTCTCCTGATCCCTACAGGAGCTGTGGTGAGGTGGCGAGGTCGAAGGTCGTACATGGCCTGAAGGATGCCTCAGGATCTCTGGTCCGGTCCAGATCGGGGATCCTGGGTGTCGTCAGAGACCACTTTTCGGACCTCCTGAAGAAGCGGCCTCTAGACATGGAGAAAGTCAGGGAATTCCTTGATGAGACTCCGCTGGAAGTGGGGTCTGACCTTCCTGACTCTCTGACAGAAGAGATCTCGGTAGCTGAAGTTGAGCAGGCTATTAGCTCTTTAGCTTCTAAAAAGTCACCTGGGCCCGATGGGCTCACGGCCGAGTTCTACAAAACCTTTAAGAGCCTCTTGGCTCCTCATCTGAGGGACGTGTTTAGTGAATGTTTGGCCTATGGCCTGCTGCCTCCCTCAATGAGAAGGTCAGCTCTGATCCTACTGTCAAAGGGGAAAGATCCGTCTGTGGTGGAGAATTGGCGTCCGATCGCCCTTCTTACCACAGATAGGAAGATACTGGCAAAGATCTTGTTTACACGTCTGTCTGCTCTAGCGGGCAGGATGCTGTCTCCCTCTCAGCACTGCACAATTCCTGGCCGGGGCACTTTTAGTGCCGTCCTGAGCGTCCGGGAGGCTGTGGAAAGGTGCAGGGCTGATGGCAGCGAGCGGTATCTGCTTGCATTGGATCAGGCTAAGGCGTTTGATCGGGTGAACCACGAGTACCTTTGGCTGCTTCTGAGGAGATACGGTCTGCCTGATCAATTCGTTGATTGGCTGCAGGTATTGTATAGGGGAGCTGAGAGCTTCCCTCTTGTCAACGGTTGGGTGGGCCGGGCCTTTGCCGTGGACTCTGGCGTCCGGCAGGGGTGCCCGCTGAGCCCCCTCCTGTACATCTTTGCGGTTGACCCCTTCGTAAGGAGGCTAGACTGCGGGCGTCTGGGGGGGGTTCCGGTGGGACCTGTCGGGGGTCCGGTTTCGGCGGTGAGGGTTGTGGCCTATGCGGACGACGTCTCGGTGGTGGTATCTGGTCGTGAGGAGGCCCATTATGTGGAGTCCCAGATCGGGTGCTACTCTGAGGCGTCAGGCTCGCTGGTCAATTGGGACAAGAGTGAAGTTTTCTGGTTGGGGAAGGAGGGGGAGCAGTTCCCCCTTCCGGACGTGTTCCCCACGCCCGTACCAGAGATTCGAGTTCTTGGCATTCATTTCGGCCCGGGTGATTATCCCAAGCTAAACTGGGAGCGCAGGCTGGTGAGTGCCACTCGGAAGGTGAAGGCCTGGAAAGGTTGGGAAACTTTCCCTGAGGGAAAGGGTAAGCTTGGTCAAGACGTACTTATTGCCTGAGTTTCTCTTTGTAAGCTATGTGTGTCTTTTGCCAGCATCTCTCTATGCTCGGGTCTATGGTCTGTTCTTCCTGCTGTTGTGGGGAAGCAGACTGAACCTGATCAAGAGGGAGGTCACATACCGCCAGCGACGGCAAGGTGGGTTGGACATGGTCAACCCGGTGGTGTTCTTTGTCACCATCTTTGTTAAATACAATTTGCAGTCCATATTTGTGGACGAGCCTTCCTGGTGGGAGTGTTCATGCAAGGACTGGCTCTTGCTGTTCTTGAGGCAGTGGGGGGAGGGGGGGAGGCCCGGCGATCTGAGGAGATCGCATGGGTATCTCCCTTCCTATGTCCCCCTGGCATTAAAGGTACTGAGGCAGTGGCGGATAACTGCCCTGGAGGTGGGCTCTTTGGGTCGGCGGGAGCTGTACCTGAGGGTCATGGCCTCGGACATTTTGAAGCCCCTGTCTTTGAGGGACTGCCCTGAGAGGGTCCTCACGGAGGGGCTAGCCCTCTTGAATTCTTCTAGAATTCCAAGTAAGTTTTGGGATCTCGCATGGAGGTCGTTCCATGGACGACTCTATGTCCGTGCGAATCTCAAATACAGGAACCTGGGGGACAGGGACTGCCCCCGTCAGGAATGTGGTGGGACATTGGAGACCATGGACCATTTTCTGGTCCAATGTCCCTTCAACATGGAGGTTCTTACGAAGGTAGGGGGTGCCATTGGCTACCCCCGCCTTCCGGCCCTGACCTATGCTGAGCGAGTGTATGGTGATTTTGGGGTCCGCAGGGGATTTGAGTTATCGTCACTTTATTTAGTCAGCCTAGTTGTGCTTTATTACACTTGGCACGCTCGGTGTTTGGTGTCCACTAGGGACAAAATCCTGCCTGTGCATGAGGTGGTGGGCGGTATCTTTCGGGAGTTGGTGAAGGTGCGGGATCTGGAAAGGAGCAGGGTCGGGCCTGAGAGGTGTGCCCATTTATGGAGGGGGTTCCTCTTCCAGCCCCCTTAGGTCACGGCTGTGCCCCTCTCCATGGGTAGGGGCATCTATCCTTTTTCACCCCCTTAGATTTTGTTTATGGTATTTTTTTTGAAATAAGGAAAAAAAAAAAAAAAAAAAAAAAAAAAAAAAAAAGAGGTGTGAGTACGGAGGGGGGAGGGTGTGCAGGGTCGGGATAGGGTGCTGAGGGGTACTGGAAGTGGGCTCACCTATTACATAGATGGCCCAGAGGTTACTTTTAAAACGCTTTCTTTCTTTGCCTGGAAGATGTCTGACTAGTCAAGTGCAATCTTTCTCCAGCTTATCTGTAAAATGCGCACAAACGCACGTTCCACATTTTCCAACTTTGCCCTTTTCTCGGTCTTCTAAATTCCCTACTGCTGCTCGTCCGATTTCTACTTCATCCTCGCGCAGAGTAACGTTCAGTGTTCAGAATAAAGATGACTTTCAGGAACGGGTTGTTGAAAGTGAGGTTCCAGTGGTCGTGGATTTTCATGCTCAGTGGTGTGGTCCATGCAAGATTTTGGCTCCTCGATTGGAGAAAGCAGTTGCCAAGCATCAGGGAAAAGTGTTGATGGCAAAGGTGGATATAGATGACAATACAGACCTTGCTCTTGAATATGAGGTCAGTGCTGTACCGACGGTTCTTGCCATGAAAAATGGCTGTGTTGTGGATCAGTTTGTGGGAGTCAAAGATGATGATCAGGTTGACGCATTTCTCAACAAGCTTATTGGACCATGACCTTAGTAGAAATGATGAAGCCGAAGACCTTTGCAATGCATAACTGTGATCCAAACAAGCAGGGACAGCAACGACTTTAATGTGACATTTTACTCCTTAGTTTCCTGACCATGTATACTTGTTTTCATTGTATTATGTCTATTTGTTTGATTTTTATTCCTAGACAGGATAAAGAAAACGCTGAGGGCGGAGAACAACGGGGGCGTCGCCACTCCTCGGTCTTGAGGGCGTGTGTGTGAGGCTCTCTGGACTTCCAGAGAGCCATGGAAGCTATCAGCCCAGGGGGAGGCTCTACTTCCCGGGCGGTGAGAGAAGCTATGCCTGTGGAGGGATCGGATACCATTTCAAGGACAGTGGAGAGTTTGAGACCATCAGATGAGGATCTCAGGTATCTGGAGTCCCAGATTGCTCTCTCTGCATGGCAGGAGCAGCAGCCAGGTGAAAGTGATTTTGAAGCTACAGGCCGTCGGATGGAAGTCTATGCAGTCTTGGGAAGGCTTATGGACTTTTTGGTGGTAGTGCATGAAGACCTGGCACGCTTAAGAACAGCCAGAGATCGGGTGGGCAAAAAGAAGCGGAAGGGCTATCGCCTGAGTGTTCAGACATTGAAAACGACCCTGAGTGAGTATATCACTTATTGGAACCGGCTGTTGGATCAATCTACTATGGACACTGATGAGATGGATGAGTTGGAAGAACGCCTGATGGAGGTTTGTGATAAGGGAAGCCAGGCTGCTCGCCGTAGCTCCCAGGCTGAGGTGCCAATTTCCCCTTTGCCATCAGGGGGCGCCCAGCCTGGAGGCCTGGTCGGATCCCCCGCGATCACCGCGGGACCGGAAGTGGCAGGTCCCGGGGCTGCTGCGGACGAGGAGGAAGTCATGGAGGTTGGAGGAACGCAGGATGAAGTCGCGGCGGGTATTGCCGCGAATGTGTGTGCCGCGAGTCGCGAGGCTACTGCTGCGGTGGATGCCGCGGGTCGCGGGACTGCCGCTGCGGGTGTGGAGCCGGAGGGTATGGCCGCGAAAGTGAATACCGCGGGTTGCGGGGTTACCGCTGAAGGTGTGGAGCCGGAAGTAGCGGATCCCGGGACAGCTGCGGGTGAGGAGATGGGACTTGTGGAGGCTGTTGCTGAGAAGGATGGAGCAATGAAGGACGGTTCCGCGGGTGTGAGTGCCATGGATCGTGGGATTTCTGCCGAGGACACTGTGAGGGGTGAGATACCTACTATTGTCTCATCCCGGGCTTTGGGGGTGGCCACTGTTGCGGAGACTGTTGGGTCATCTTTTCCTGTGGACCTGCTGCCGGGTGGTGGGGTGCCTCTTGTGGTTTCCCCCTCCGGCCCTTCAGTTTCTGAGTCCGTGGCGATGACCCCCCAGCGCATGGAGTGGGGTGATTGCGAGCAGGGTAGTATAACTAGCCCATGTCTTGCGATGGACCACATACGGCTGCTGGAGGGTGAGCCAACTAAAGCGGACCAGAGTACTGGTTTTCATGACATTGGGGTACCCTCTGGGGTTTTGGAGCATACGGGTCAGCCCCAAGTGGGTCCTCTGGGCGGTGCGGGGACCCCTCCGGCAGCAATTATTTCTGCTGGGGGTGTTTCCGGTGCTTGTGCACCTGCTGTGCCCGGGGCCCCTGGGAAAGACTTAAGTATAGCTGTTGATAATGTTGATTCTAGCAATGTTGTTGTTTCTGATCTCCCCCCGCCTCCTCCCCAAATCAGTGGGTCCCAGGAGGCCGGGGTTATGTCGGCCCTAAAAGTGGGGTTGTCTTTTGCAGATGTCACTGGTGGCAGGGTACAGCTTGGGCGTTTTTATAGTGCCCACGGTACGATGGCTTTTAGGGGCTCAGTGCCAGCTGCCACTAGGGTGGGGGGAGTGGAGCGTAAGCGCCATAATGTTGTGCAGCTGCGCTGGTTGGAAGAGTTTGGTCGTCCTCCGGGGAGAGACGAGGTGGTGGATATGGTGTTGGCCCTTGGGTTTAAGGCATCAGACATCTTTGCTGTTATCCACCCCTCGGGCTCCCTGGAGTATGATGTAAGTTTTGGTACCCCCGTCTTAATGGAGAGTTTTATCTCCAGACGGGAGGTGGTGAAGAATCAGTCCTCGTGGAAATCCTTTAGAGCAGTCCCCCTGTCTAGACAGGAAGAAATAAAAAGGGTGTCAGTCCTGGTTAGAAATGAATCTATTCCCGCAGAAGATATCACAACATGGTTGGGGCGGTATGGCCAGGTGATGGCCCCGCCAGGGAAAGTTTTGGATGCCAAGGGGATCTGGACTGGTGCCTGGTCTGTCTCAGTAAGGCTTAGACGCATCGGGTTATCAGTGACACATGTGCCTGCGTCAGGTTATATTGGGAGGGATAGGATCCTTGCATTCTATCCAGGGCAACCCAAGCTCTGTTTTAGATGCAACAGTCCTTTGCATTTCAGTAGGGACTGTAGGGAACCCTTTTGCACAAAGTGTAATGAAGCTGGGCACTTGGCCAGCGGGTGCAATAAATTTCAATGCAATCTGTGCGGTGTTATGGGGCACGTTTTTAGCCAGTGCCCCTCGGCCTTTCGGGCACCTGTTGGGGGGGGTGTCTCCCCCTGCGGGGCCTGGGGGGTCTAGGGAGTCTGTGCTTCCGGTTGTTTCGTCGGCCGGGCCTCCTGCCCCGCTCCAGCTGGCTGGCGCAGTGACTCTTGAGGGTCAGTCTTTTGTGATGGGTTCCGGGAGTCCGGGGCCATCGTCAGGAAGATTGGGTCATAAGTCGGGCGGCTCGAGAGTTTCCCCTTTAAAATCTGGGGGGAGGGGTAAGGCCCCTTTGGTGCAATCTGTGGTATCTCGTGGCAAGGCTAAGATGCCTAGGGTGGTGTTGCATCCCCCTTCTCGGGATTCGCAGCCCATTCCTACTTGGTCTGGGTCCTCTGTCCCTGTGTCTGGTGGTGGGGGGGATCAAGAGGCGGGTCGTTTCTCTGATTCTGATACCCCTAGTACGAGACCTGTTCGTAAGGGCAGAAGGGGTAAGGTTCCTAGAGATCCCCAGCCAGTTGTAGACTTGCCTTCTCAGCCAGGTAAGGAGAGTAAAAGCAATGTTTGGGTGGCGGTGGGAAAGGGGCGGTGTGAAAGCAGTCCTGGGGTGATCCCCAGTTCTGGGTCAGGTCCTGGTCCGGGTGTTTCCTCTCCAGAAGGTGGAGTTGGGGCGACAAGTAGTGCCCAGACTCCCCCTGGTATAGCCCTGCAGAACAGGTTTTCCACCTTGGATCCTGTGGAGGATTCTGGTGGGGGTATGGTTGCAGGGGATTGTGCTGATGGAAGTAAATGAGTAATTTTATTAAAAAAAAAAAAAAAATGCAGTAATGTGGTAACATGTGTATGAGCAATGTTGGTGGCGGTGGGAAAGGGGCGGTGTAAAAGCAGTCCTGGGGTGAGTAATTTTACTAAAAAAAAAAAAAAAAAAAAAAAAAAGCAGTAATGTGGTAACATGTGTATGTACAATTGCGTGGTTGCGTAGATTTTAAAGTTTTGGGGAAGGTTAGGGTTATGATTTTGTTTTATTTGTTTATGCATAATAGAAGTATGTATGTTTTAGGGGTTGGGGTTACTTGGGAAGTGGAAATGATTAAAGAGTATAATAATGCAAGTTATTGGAGCAGGTATTGGTGCGATTTTAGTGATGTGCAGAAGGTATATGTATAGTATGGTGGGATAGTGTTTGTACGTAAAGAAAATGTTTAGTGGTAGAGGGTTGCTTTGGTACTTGGGAAGTGGTAATGACTAAAGAGTATAAAAATGCAAGTGAGTGGGGCAGGTATTGGTGCTAATTTTTAGTGATGTATAGATGGTATATGTATAGCATGGTGGGATAATATTTGTATGTAAAGAAAATGTATTGGGGCAGAGGGTCGTTTTGGTTTAATTGTTTTTGTTTTTTCTGTATACATTTTTGGTCGTAGAATTTTCAATAAAAAATTGCCACTCCTCGGTCTTCTAGCCGTTTTCTGCCGGGGGGAAACACCCACCGATGCTCTCCGCCATGCTCGGCCAGGCCCCCACCCCAAAATTAAGCTCTTTCACATCCGGGGGGGGGGCGGCCGAAAACAGCGGAGAACAAAGGGGGTGTCGCCCCACCTCGGGCTTCTTTCGCCGTCTTCCGCCGGAGGGCGCCACTCTCCGGGCTTCTCATCGGCTTCTGCCTGGCTCCCCCGTGGGGGCCAGGCCTTCTCGTCGCTGTGTCGCCGTCTTCTGCCGCCGCCCCCTTCGACGTTTTCTGCCGGGATGAGGGTCGCACATCCCATCCCGGACTTGGCGGACTTCTCGTCGCCGTCTTCCGCCGCCGCCCCCTTCACCACGAAGCTCCGTGCCTGTGTGGGAGGGCAGCGGGCATCAAAGTTTTCGGCCGGGGTGAGGGTCGCACATCCCACCCCGGACTTCTAGTCGTTTTCGCCGCCGCCCCCTTCACCGTGAAGCTTCCTGCTTATGGGGGAGGGTGGCGGGCTTCTCGTCGCTGTCTTCCGCCGCGGGGTGACACTCGCGGGCTTCTTCTTCCATTCAATGTTGACACGGTGAGGTGGGCACGGACTTATATTGGCATTGGACGTGGGCGTGGTTATGCCACCATGTGACCTTAACCCATGTGACATCACAGGGCATGATGGGAATGTGATGTCACATGGGTTAAGGTCACATGGTGGCATAACCACGTCCACGCCCAATGCCAATATAAGTCCGTGCCCACCGCTCTGTCGGCATTTCAGCGCCGGACCTCGCCGTGTCAACATCGAATGGAAGAAGAAGCCCGCGAGTGTCACCCCGCGGCGGAAGACAGCGACGAGAAGCTCGCCGCCCTCCCCCTTAAGCAGGAAGCTTCATGGTGAAGGGGGCGGCGGCGAAAACGACTAGAAGTCCGGGGTGGGATGTGCGACCCTCACCCCGGCCGAAAACTTCGAAGCCCGCTGCCCTCCCACCCAGGCACGGTGCTTCGTGGTGAAGGGGCGGCGGCGGAAGACGGCGACTCAGCGACGAGAAGCCCTGGCCCCCGCGGAAGAGCCAGGCAGAAGAGGCTATCGAGAGCCCCCCCGGCAGAAAACTACGAAGCCCGCTGCCCTCCCCCACAAGCACGGAGCTTCATGGTGAAGGGGGCAGCGGCAGAAGACTGCGGTGGCGAAGACCGGGGGGGTTGGCGGAAGACCCCCGGAGCTGGCTAATAAATTATTTTATTCTTGTGTGGTTTATTTGTGTTAACACTTTTTCCACCAGGTGAATGGGTAGGGGTACCATGTACCCCATACTCATTCACATAGGGTGGGGGGCCAGAATCTGGGGGCCGCCTTATTAAAGGGGCTCTCAGATTCTGATTGGCTCCCGCCCGCATACCCCGACAACCAATGGCCAGGGTTGTCGGGAAGAGGCTCTTGTCCCTATCCACATGGGGACAAGAGTGCTTTGGGATGGGGGGGGCAGTGCCCCCCTCCCTCAAAGCACACACTCCCCCATGTCGAGGGCATGTGGTCTGGTACGGCTCAGGAGGAAGGGGGGCGCTCGCTCGTCCCCACCCCCATTCCTGTCCGGCCAGACTGCGTGCCTGGGATAAGGCTTGGTACGGATCTGGGGGGGAACCCCACGCCGTTTTTGGCGTGGGTTAACCCCTCACGTTCCGGACCAAAGCCGGTGTCAGGAGGGATGATAGATCAGACCCGTGTGACTGCACAGAGAGACCAGACAATATAATTAGTGAAGTAAAAGGTGTTTAATTATAAGTAAGTGAGGACAACCAGTGAAAACAGCAAACAATATATATATAATCAAAAAGGGAATACCGTACACATAAGTCAAGCCAGGCCGAGGTCATACACAAGGGATATCAGCAGATGGGACAGGACGGAGCAGGGGTCGGATGGATGGGCTAGCTGCAGGATAACGACTCAGGGGAGACAGGGATCAGGAAACAGGGCAGACAAGTCCAGGCGGGATCAGGGATCAGGATCATAGAACAGGATCGAGGTACCAAATCAGGATCAGAAGACGGGTCAGGGTACAGGCTTAGGTCCAGAAGGTATGAAGATACCAGGGTGAGCTCTGCTTGAGCTCGCCGGGTATAAATAGGGGGTGTGTTGATTACGTCCAGGTCACACCTGAACGCAGGAAAGGCTGTGAGCTCCAAATGACCAAGAACCCCCCGCTGGTGGAGGCCAGTACTGCAGCCAGAATAACAGGCATATTTACCAGCAGGGGGGACCATTCCTGACAGCCGGAGAGCCTATTATACCCCCGGGGGGAACCCGCGCCTGTTTAAAATTTGAAATTTGGCGCGGAGTTCCCCTTCAGTGTCGGCGCAGCCCGAGAACAGCTCGGAGATTGCCGTGCGCCGTTTCTCGCAGTGCAAACACTGCTACGCCGCTTGGTATTTACCAAGAATTTCTCGGCGTACTGACAAGGCGCACGGCATTCCCTGAAATCTCCCTCTGCGCATGCCCAGTATGCAAATGAACCTTCCGAGGTTCTGGCGTACTTTGCAAGCGCACGGGGATCGTTTCTCAAAAGTCACTTTCGCTTTCAATTCGGCCCGCCACACACGTTCAAACACATGTCACTACACTTCCCCTGCATCACCCCCCTCCCTCCCCTCATAAACTCCCGCCCGAATCCCCGATGTTTACAGAACTAAATGCCGTACGCCAGCTCTGTACTGGCGTGCTGTGTGCCCTCTCCTGGGCGCATTAGGCAGTTTAGTAAATTAAGAAATACACTGCACTGGCAGTGTATCTCTTTTGTAAATCTCAAAAACGGGTTTACTCCTGCTTGTGCACCATGAGTCATGGTGCACAGGCTTGGTAAATCAGCCCCTGTGTCTCTATCTATCTATCTCTCTCTAACTCACTGTCTGTCTGACTTCTCTCTCTGAAAGCAAGCCGGAACACACTACACAAGGCTAAAGCCCTGAGCCCTAATTGGCCAAAGCACCCAGGCTTTGGCCAATTAGGTCTCTTCGTTTTTGGGCGCTGTGATTGGCCAAGCATGCGGGGTCATGGTGCATGCTTGGCCAATCATCAGCGCGCAACGCCGCAATGAATTATGGGCCGTTGCGCGTCAGTCTGGTGGAGACGCAGAGTGCCACAGTACGTCGTGCCCAGCCGTCACTAATTTTCCAGGTGAGCCATCCCTTCCCTGCACAACCAAGTGTGAGACAAAATCAGGTGTGCACTGCGCAACGTCATCTGTGCCAAGGTCCACATAACTACGGATATGTGGACCAGTAAGCACGGTCAGGGACGTTATATCTCCCTAACAGCGCAGTGGGTAAATGCAGTGGTGACTGGGCCTGAGGCGGATAGCAGTTTGGCGCATCAGTTTACCTCCTGTTGCTAACTCCTCCTACTCCGCTTTCTCATCCTCTACGGCCTCCTCATCCGGTCAGCTTAACACATTCACCACCACCACCAGCAGGCAGTTTTAAAACTTTCCTGTTTGGGGGAAAAAACCCACATCCTGCAGGAGTTGTGGAGGGACATGGAACAACAGACCGATGAGTGGTTGGAGTCAGTGAGCCTATAACGGGCGAAATCTCATAGCAGCTCTGGGCCTAGCTGGTTTGACGCACATCCCTTGCCTGACGCATGTGCTGAATTTGGTGGTGCAGAGGTTCCTGAAAACTTACCTCAATATGCCACAGCTGCTGCAGAAAGTGCAGGCCGTCTGTGCACACTTTCAGCATTCTTAACCTGCTGCTGCTGGCCTGGCAGCGCTGCAGCGTAACTTCAGCCTTCCCGCTCACTGCCTCATATGTGACGTGCCCACAAGGTGGAACTCCACCTTGCACGTGCTGGCCAGATAGTGGAGTCTCAGATGCAGCACGCACGCGTGAGTCGCTCTGCAGAACATAGCCACTTCACCACCAATAACTGGGCCTCCGTGCGAGACCTGTGTGCCTTGTTGCGCTGTTTCAAGTACTCCACCAACATGGCCAGTGCCGATGACGCCGTTCTCAGCGTTACTATCCCAGTTCTATGCCTCCTTGAAAAAAACGCTACGAGCGATGATGAAAGAGGATGAGGCACAGGAGGAGGAGGAGGAATCAGGATTTCCAAGGCTTTCAGGGCAGTCATTCACAAGTGGCTCCGAGGGTGGGTTCCTGCACTAACAAAGGCCGGGTACACAATTGTCCAGCAAGGGCACAGTTCTGGAGGATGACAAGGTGGAGGATGAGGAGGAGGAGATGGAGGAGGAGGAGGAGGAACCATGTTCACAGCAGGGTGGCACCCAGACCAGCTCATGGCCATCACTGGTGCATGGCCGGGGGGATACAGAGGACACAGATGATACACCTCCCACAGAGAACACCATTTCGTTGCCTCTGGGCAGCCTGGCACACATGAGCAATTACATGTTGCAGTGTCTCCGCAACGACCGCCGTGTTTGAAACATTTTAACAGGTGCTGATTACTGGGTGGCCATGCTGCTGGATCGCCTTTAAAAGGACAATGTACCATCCTTAATTCCCTCACTGGAGCGTGATTACAAGATGTGCGAGTACAAGTGCACGCTGGTATACGCGCTGCTGGTGGAATTCCCACCTGACAGCGGGGGCACAGTGGAAGCACAAGGCGAAGGCAGAGGAGGAGGAAGAGGTCGCCAACTCAGCCGGGGCACCGCCAGCACCTCAGAAGGCAGGGTTAGCATGGCCGAAATGTGGAAAAGCTTTATCAGCACGCCACAACAAACAGCACCACCAGCTGATATGGAACGTTTCAGCAGGAGGCAGCATTTCACCAACATGGTTGAGCAGTATCTGTGCGCACGCCCAGACGTACTAAATGATGGGTCTGCCCCCTTAAACTTCTGGATCTCCAAATTGGGCACATGGCCTGAGCTAGACCTTTACGCCTTGGAGGTGCTGGCCTGCCCTGCAGCCAGTGTATTATCTGAACATGTATTTAGCACGGCAGAGGGTGTTATCACAGACAAGCGCAGCCACCTGTCCAGAGCCAATGTGGACAAGCTCACATTCATTAAAATGAACCAGGCATGGATCCCACAGGACTTGTCCGTACCTTGTGCAGAATAGACACCGGGCCGGCCTTACCCAGCCATTCTTTTTTTTCTGATCTTTCTAGGGTTGCCATCTCATCCCTTTAAAAGCGAAAACATATTAATTACACAGGTTCTCTGGCTGATTAAGGTGCTGCTAATTAAACTCACTTGGTGCCTTATCAACATTAAATTAGCCCCAGAACCTGTGTAATTACTATGTGTTCGGGTTTAAAGGGATAAGGTGGCAACCCTAGATCTTTCTCACTCTTTTGGGGTGTACCCTAATTTAAAAAATAAATCAATTAAAAACCAAAACCTGCTGTGTTGGCTACCTCATCCTCCTCCACCGCCGCTTCCACCTACACCGCCACATCCACCGCCACATCAACCTCCTACTCCATATGGACCTCGTCCTCCTAGGTCAAGATTATTATTTTTATTTTTTTTATGTTATTTTTATTAAAACATTTTTATGCTATTTTTTGAATTGGTGATTAGGGGTAGTGAGGGGGGTTGGGAGCGAGTATCTTGGTATATAAAGTTCGGTAGCTAAGGTGGGGCAGAGATGAGGTAAATTATAAGATCAGCGGGATGGTCGTCAATTGGAAGAGGGCTTGTCTGGGAAGGATTCTAGGAGAAACGGTCATAGGAGATAGGGTGGGGGAGTGACAGTAAGGATCGACCAGCGTCCTACCACAGCTCTCGGACATCACCTAAGGAGTGTTTGCCTTATATTCATCTGACGTAAGAAAGTGGAGCCAGCATGACCAGATTTCCGTGTACTTATGTGGTGTGTCATGGGCCTGGTGTATCAATTTCTCCATTTCTGCTATCTTGTGTATGCGGTTGAACCATTCAGATAGGGTGGGGGGTTCCGTAGATTTCCATTTTGCTGGGACACAGAGTTTTGCTGCATTAACGAGGTGCATAGCTAGAGATCGTCTGTATGTATTTGAGGGAATGCTGGAGTGGTGAAGCAGAAACTGTGCTGGTGAAAAGTCAAGGTCGTAGGTGGTGATGTGGAAAATCAGGTGGTGAACCTCTGCCCAAAAAGTTTGCAGTCTACTCTAGGGCATGACCACCAGATGTGTAATAGTGAGCCGTTCTCAGCTTCACACCTCCAGCATTTCGGGGAGACAGAGGGGAAAATGTTGTGTAGTCTGAGGGGGGGTTTATACCAGCGTGACAAGATCTTAAAGGAATTTTCTTGTACGTGGACATTCACCGTTCCCTTGTGTATACATGAGTAGATGAGTTCCCAGTCTCTGTCTGTTAGGTCAATGGAGAGATCTGCCTCCCATTTTTGGCTTGCCCAGTTTTGTTTCGGGTTTTGGTCCATGAACAGCATTGCGTATGTGGAGGAGATCAAATGAGTGAGAGGTGGATCACGTAGACAGAGATCCTCGAAGTGAGTGTGTGATCGGGACCAGTTGGGTCTTGGGTCAGGTTTAATGAGAAAGTTTCTAATTTGGACGTAGGTCCAAAAGGGAAATGTACCATTCATTATGGCTGCCGCTAGTGATTCGTAGGGGATAAGTTGGTCACCGTTAAAAAAGTGCTCAGCGCGAATTTGGCGATGGGGCCAGGTATCTCGTAGGAAGGAGCAGGACAGCCCTGGGCGGAAGTCGGGGTTTTGTCTAAGCGGGGTCATTGGACCTAAGATAGAGGAGATGTGGTGTTTAGCACAGGTGTCTCGGAAGGAATTCAACGTGGGTTGGATAAGGGGGTGTGTACGGCAGGGTGGGGGGGTTTGGGTTGACTTGATCCAGGGAGCTTGGGCGAGCGGGGTAGGCCAGAATGAGTGTTCCAGGCGTACCCATGCCTTTGTGTCCAAGTGCACATTCCAGTCCACTATCCTAGCCAGGTGAAAAGCCAGGTGGTATTTGCGAAGGTCTGGCAGGCCAATGCCACCTTTGAAATTAGGAATAGTGAGCCTGGCATGGCTAAGTCTGGGTCGGAGTCCGTCCCAGATGAAGTTAGAGCAAGCTCTACGTATTGTGGAGAAGAAAGCGGTAGGAAGCTTGATTGGGACCGTTTGCATTAGATATAGGATTCGGGGTAATATATTCATTTTGATAGCGGCAGCTCTGCCAAACCAAGAGAAGGGTTTCGTCGACCATTGTTTGAGGTTTTTCAGTAAGAGTTGGAGTAATGGGAGATAGTTAGTACAATATAGGTCTGTCAGGGAGGAGGGGAGCTGAATACCCAGGTAAGTGATCGAGCGAGCGTTCCATTTGAATGGGAAGTTGGTTTGGCATTGTGAACAGATGTCAGGGGGGAGAGTGATGTTGAAGGCATTAGATTTGGAGACATTTATTTGTAGGTTAGCTATGTGGTTAAAGGTTTTGAGATCAGCAAGAAGATTTGGGAGTGTCGTGATTGGTTCCGACAAGAAGAGGAGGATATCGTCGGCGAAGGCAGCTAACTTGTAATTGTGGTGGTTAATATCAACTCCCTTGATGTCTGGGTTGTCCCTGAGGCGTCTCAGCATCGGCTCTAGCGTGAGGATAAATATAAGTGGGGAGAGGGGGCATCCTTGACGGGTCCCATTGGAGACAGAGAAGGCGCTTGATAGGTGGCCATTGACACGAACCCTGGCAGTGGGATTTGTGTAGAGTGCGAGAATAAAATGAAGCATACAAGGGGGAAGGCCTAGGAATCGTAGGGTTTCTGACATGTAGTCCCAGGCCACTCTATCGAACGCCTTCTCGGCGTCAAGGGAGAGGAGGAATCCTTGTTTGTTGTGGGTTGTGAGCCAATGTTGGATGGAGATGGCTTTGAGGGTGTTGTCCCTTGCTTCCCTGCCAGGGACAAAACCAAATTGGTCTAGATTCACAAGTTGGGGCAGGAGGGGGAGAAGTCTATTGGCAAGTATTTTTGCGTGCCATTTGAGGTCTACATTCAATAGGGACATAGGTCTGTAGTTAGAGACTTCACATGTATCTTTCCCTGGTTTAGGTATGACGGCAACATGTGTCATGAGCATGTCTCTGGGGGTGTGATAGGCTCACTAAAAGAGTTGAAGGCCGAGACGAAAAGGGGGGTCAGGCAGTCTGTATAGGTTCTATAGTATCCAACCGTCAGTCGTCCGGGCCGGGGCTTTTGCCAGGCTTCATTTGCTTCAGTGCCAATTTAGCTTCCTCAACAGTTAGTGGGTGTAACGGTCACCACCGCTTACGACTTTCCATCCAACCACGACAAGCTTATCTGACACACTCCGACAATATTGCATACACGATCCATATCCTTTCCCAGAATAAGACGAGACAGAGCTCCGTTCTTGCTTCCAAAGATATGACAATTTATTAGTTTCCTTAGCTTGCTTATATCCAGTACAGCATAATACAGTTAATCACAGGACAATGCAATCTCCACCCCCCTTCACACCATGGGGGGCTTCAATCACACTCTAAAAGGCATTCAGGTAAGCTAACCATGTAGACCGGTCGGCACCGCATCTTCAATAGTGTTCAATTAACCTTTTTATTAACCTTAATAGTAACACAGACATCTAGTTGAATATGTTTTCTATACAGCTTTATCACACAATGGCAGAGTCTTGTGAGAGTGGGTGCAATCCACACCTTCAGATATTTCAATAGCCTATTATACAAAGGTATGACTCACTGGCTGGCTGACCTGGTCATGTCATCATGAACTCCTTGTGATATCTCAGTCCTGAAATATGAAGTATTAATAATGTCCCATCTCATGTAATATATGAATTATGATTCTTTGTCACCCTATGGCCCTAGTGGACATAAGGTGACCCTAGACATAGGAATATCTCCGTCTGTCACGGGCCATTCCGTTACAGTGGGGTATCTAATTTCTGAAGCTTAGTAGCAGGGATTGGCGCAGGGCAATATTGGGACAAAAAGTCTTTAATTGCCTGTTGTCTGGATGAAGGGTCAGCATTGGGTCCGTTGGGAGTTATGTTGTATAGTCCAGGGATCTTCAAACTATGGCCCTCCAGATGTTCAGGGACTACAATTCCCATCATGCCTAGTCATGTCTGTGAATGTCAGAGGTTTACAATGCCTCATGGAATGTGTAGTTCCGCAACAGCTGGAGGGCCGTAGTTTGAGGATCCCTGGTATAGTCGGTTGTAGTACGTGACAAACTGTTCAGCTATATCAGGGGTTGAGTTGAGTTTGCGACCCGTCGAGTCAGTCAGGGAGTGGATTGTCGTGGAGGCTTTTTTGGCTTGCAAAGCTTTAGCCAGAAGTCTACCTGCTTTATTGCCATATTCATAGAAGGTTTTCTGGGAAAGCATGAATTTACGTTTAAGTTCCAGCCCTAGAAGGTCCAGCAATTCTTTCCTGGATTGCGAGAGGGCTTGGAGGGTGACAAGGGCCTGGGAATGTTTATGTGATTTTTCTAGTTGTTGAATTCGAGCCGTAAGGTCTAGGAGCTGTTTTCGTTTTTCCCGGTAGCGTTTGGCAGCAGCAGCTATAAGGGTTCCCCGAATCACACATTTGTGTGCTTCCCAGTTAATAAGTGGGGAGGTGTCGGTGGGTTTATTGTCTTAGAAGAATTGTTGGATACGAATCCCGGTGTCATGGGCGATGTTCGGGTCTGTGAGCAACCAGTGGTCTAGTGTCCAGGTTCGTGAGCGGGAGCGTTTCTCTGAGAAAGCCAGGGTGACAGAGATAGGATGGTGGTCGGAAAGAAACATGGGGTCGACAGAGGCGCAGTGTAGGAGGGGGAGGTCTTGTTGGGATAAAAAGAGGTAGTCAATCCTGGAGTATCTGTTGTGGGGTGCGGAAAAGTGGGTAAAGTCTCTACCGTCAGGGTGGAGGGTACGCCAGGTGTCGTGTAGCGATAGAGTTTGGAGTTGGGCTTTAATGGACCTGAGAGCTGCATACGTGAGGGGGGACTTGCCTGCAGAAGTGTCTTGGAGTGGGTGAAGGGGGACATTGAAGTTCCCCCCAAAGATGAGCATACCTTCCTAGAAGGCAATCAAGGAGGTAGCAACTTTTCGAAAGAAAGCAACCTGACGGGTATTGGGGGCGTAAATGTTAGCCAACGTGACTGTGCGGCCAAACAGTGTCCCTTTAATAAAAAGGTATCTGCCTTCTGTGTCTGCTAGCGTATCAGTGTGCTGAAAGGGGCATTTTTCTGCTACGAGGATCGAGACTCCCTTCGTTTTAGATTCAGAAATAGTTGCATGGAAGGCTGTCGGGTAGCGGTAGTTATGAAGTTTAGGAATGGCATCAGTACGAAAATGTGTTTCTTGAAGGAAGGCGAAATCAACTTTGTTACTGTGCATAGCGTGAAGGAGTTGGGAACGACGTTCAGGGATGTTAAGACCTTGTATGTTGAGCGAGGTTATTTTGACAAGAGTCTTGTCAGTGGTCGTGGGGGTGTTCATCATTGCAGATGGAGTAGGGGCAGTAAAACGTAGTGTAAGGATGGTCCGAGAGCTGTGGCAGAAGTAGGGATGGATAGGTAGCTGAGGGGTCAATGTGCTAGGTAGGTACGTGTGGGGATGGCCTACTGAGGGCGAAGTCACCCCTAGTGCACTAGGGGGGGGGGTTGTCCTCGGGTGAGAGAGGTGTAAGTGACTGTCAGCAGGGGGGGGGGGGGGGGTAGGGTGACAGGAAAGTTCCGGAGACAGGTGGAAGACTAATCACCTATCCGATTCTATATGTACTCGCGGTTGCGGTACGTCCGGATATGGTCAGTGGCGTGTTAGGAAAAGTGTCGGTAACAGTTATTGTAGTCGTGGAGGACCACTGTGTGGGAGGAGGTTTGTCCTGTGCGGATGGAATTAAGAGGGCCGACAGACAAGCAGCCGTGTAGGGGTTAATGGTAGCGTAGTAGTGGGACTAAGAGGGTTCGGTATGTGTTGGTTAAGTTGAGCGGCTCTGAGAGTATGGAGAGACCGGGATTCAGTGCGGGAGGTAAGGCCTCAGTGAGAGACGAGGTGTCACGGCCACCAGACCCTTCAGAGTCTGAGGGTCGGGGGTGTGAAAGTAAGGGCACGTAAACTTGAAGGGATTCAGGTTCAGTGTGGCATACAAACAACTAGAACTGTAGTAAACTTAAAACACAGCATAACTTCCGGTAAAATTAAGTGCAACAATATAAACCGTTGAACGATTAACAAGCGACCCAGGAACAGAGCAATAGCAGTTACAGTGTGTAAGGAGGAGGAAGAATCAAGTATCACAGAGGAGAGGTAGTCAAAGATATGGGAAAGACAGGAGTAGGTGTAGGAAAGTGTAAGGCTGGTCTAGAGGCCACGGGGCATAGATTGTCAGTACTGCCCAGGGGGCACCTGCTTCACAGTGAGGGTGTGAAGAGTGTATAGTTTTCTCATGGATGGATGTTCAGAGAAGGGGAGAGAGAGGCGTGTGGCATGGAAGAGAGGGGAGGTGAGGGAAGGGAGCATGGGCTGAAGATCTCGTGTTCGGCTACAGGAGGGCGCAGGAAGCCAATAGCGGGAGGTTTGGGCATCCATTGGCTCCTCTCTGTCTGGGTGGCGAAGCATCCCGCGGACATCAAAGTCTGCATACCAATTGGGGAGATCAACAACAGGGATATCCAGGGTCTTGCAGAACTCATCCAGCTCCTCTGGAACGCGCAGCAGTGCAGACCGACCATGAAGGGTGGCAGAGAGTTTCCAGCGGTATTGGATCCCTCTGGAGCGTAACACATGCAACAGAGGGCGAAGATCTCTGCGATTGCGGAGGGTGATGGCTGATAGGTCCTGGTAGATGTGGACTGTATGGCCATCATGGAGCAGTTGACCTTTCGCACAAGCCTTACATAGGACCTCCTCTTTAGTTTGGAAGTCTGCCAGGCAGCAAACCACATCTCTGGGGGGATCTGTATCTTTACCGCGGGGCCTCAGGGCTCTGTGGATTCGTTCCATAGGGATCTGCACTTGAGGAGGTTTGCCGAGAATGCCGTTGAGGAGCTCCGTGACGGTTGGGAGAACGCGGTCCGGTTCCACCGTTTCAGGTAGGCCTCTAATTCTTAGGTTACGGCGGCGTCCTCTGTTGTCTAAATCTTCCAAATGTCTTTGGATGTCACGGAGCTGCAAGGTGTGGATGTCCAGTCTGTGGTCGATTTGTTTGAGAGCTGAGTGGTGTTGGGCCGTGGTGTTTTCTACCTCATGCATGCGGCTCGTAATGGCGCGAATTTCCTGTGTGAGATCAGAGATGGCCGTAAAGAGTGTGGATTTGATGTCCGCTGCCACATTGTGAAGATCGGTAAGGCTCGGCTGTTGTGGGGTCTGCGGCACCTGGGCTCCTTGTGTAGGCAGCGGGAGGAAGGTGGGGGAAAGCACAATCCCTGGGGCTGCTTGTGAGGGAGCTGAGGAAGGGGGTGAGGCGGCCATGTTGGACCTCTGGGTGCGAAAGATGTCCGGGATAGTCTGGGTCAGCCGACCGTCTGCGTCCCGCGGAGAGCAAGATCTGGTTGCCGATGAACTTCTGGATGAAGTTCCCATAATTTTTGGGCGAAATAGAGGCGGTTGTCCCTCGGTAGGATCTTAGAAACGGCTGCTGTCTGTCGGAGCTCTGGAGCTATGCAGCCAACTTTTATGCTATTTTAAGTTATTTCCTAATCCACATTTATTTGCAGAGTACTTGTCATGCTCTTACCAACATTTTGCTGCCATTTGCAGCCCTCTAGTCCTTTCCCTTAGTTTTTTAGAGACATTTTAGTAGCCAAAAGTCCGGGTCCCCATTGACTTCAATGGGGTTTGGGTTCGGGGTCAAGTTCGGGTCCCGAACCCAGACTTTTTTCCGAAGTTCGGCCGAACCTGTCAAACTCAAACATCCAGGTGTCCGGTTAACTCTATATGTGATCAATGCGTGAAAAGGATTTGTGTGGATAAGAATAATGGGGTAGATTCATGTAGATCAGCGGATCTTTTGATCCACGTGATCTATCTTTTTTACGATCCGCCTGCGCCAGTTTTTGAGGCAAGTGCTGTATTCATTAAGCACTTGCCTCGTAAGTAGCCCTGGCGGTTCTCCTCATTTGCATATTCGTCGCATAGAAAAAAAGAAGCGCCACCTAGCGGACGGCGGGAGAATGCAGCCTAAGATCCGACAGTGTAACTCACTTACACCAGTCGGTTCTAAGGGAGATCTATGCGGAACATGATTCGAAGAATCATCCGCATAGATCCGAGCGTCGGATCTCACAGATCCGACGGTGTATCAGTAGATACACCGTCGGATCTCTACATGAATCTACCCCAATTTACGATGGGCTTTATCAGCGAAATTAGTTTCCTGAAGACAAATAGTATGAGCTTTTTTGGTCAAGGAGAGAAGAGCCTTAGTACGTTTGTGAGGAATATTTAACCCTTGTACATTTACAGATAAGACATTTATAGGAACCATAAATCTAATAGGTTGAGCAATAATTTTTTACAATCATAGCACTTACCAGGAGCCAGAGTCACCGACCAGGGAAAGAGGAAAGAAGAAGAATAGGTGAGAAAAAAAAATAAGTACAAAGTAAAACAATAGTTCTAACCCATAATACCAGCATTGCATCAAAAGAATAAGGAATAACCATTGGGTGTAGGAATGTCTAAAAAGGAGTGATCAAAACCCTCTGAGAAGGTCCAGGTCCATCAGGAGAGTCCCACATAACAATGTCAGAAGTCTCCTGGTGGTATAAGGGGCAGCAAGAAATTCCTACGGGAAGAACACCAGAGAACAACAGGAACCTTCAAAAAACGTAAGGCCGCGTACACACGATCAAATTTATCTGCTGAAACCGGTCTGACACATCTGTGTGTACAGGCTAGCGGACATGTTTTGCCAGCGGACAAATTTCAAAGCATGCTTTAAAATTTGTCCGCCGGAGACATGTCCGTCGGATATGTCCGCTGGTTAGTACACTAACCAGCGGACAGAAATCTCTGCGCATGCGTCGAATGGATTCAACGAATGCCTGGAAGTATTTTACTTCCTGGAGTGGTGACGTGGTGGCGTCAACGTCACCGCCAAGTCACTGCATCCTCAGTCCGAGGGGATTTTCGTCCGATGGTGTGTACACGCCATCGGAGCAAAATCTGATGAGACATGTCCGCTGCAAACGGTCCGTCGGACATGTTTGAGCGGACATGTCTCATCGTGTGTACGCGGCCTAAGAGTATATTGTCAAAAAATGTAATGACAGAGAACAAAAAAAAAATTTGTTCCATATTTTAAACTGTTACTAAGCTTATAAACCGCTAACAATAACTGTCAAAAAGTAGTTCTAGTAAATAGGTTGCAAGACTAGCTAGTAATGCTGGAGACCTGTAAGGAAAAAAGAAAATTCCTCTAGTCAAAAGAATTGTTCAATCCATAGTGTTCTCAATGACGAGGGATGAAATGTCAAAGCGACCGCGCTTATGAGGATTTTGATGTATGGTAAAGGATGATCCAGAGAGGCCCGGAGCGAGAAAAGACAAAGGAAAAATAGTGAAGGGCCGGACATGACAAGGTGTAAAGGAGAGTCAACAAAAGGGTTAAGTTGGTAAGAATGTAAGAGGAGGATTCAGAAGTAAAGTGCTGGAGAGGGGGTGGAGCTGTATAAAATGTGGAGGCGGGAACTTCCGGGAACATTCTCAGTTGGTGAGGGAGACAGAAGGAAGCAGTTTTGCATGCTGCTCCTGTGTCATGGCTGCCAGGATCATTTTATTTTCCTCCTGCGATTAACGGCGGGCGGCGACGAGGGTACTCGGGGGCAGATTCAGGTAGTTTCTCTGGGGGGTCTGGGGGGGGTTTACCACCGAGGGGGGTTTCTACCTTGCACAGGCCTCAGCCTCCGCTGCTCTTTCCCCCTGGCCCTGACAGGGATCGTTTTATCCCGATATGCGGGGGGGACACATTTCTCCCAGATTAGATGGGCATTCACCCTCGGGGGGGGGGGGGGTTCTGGGCGGGCGGTTTCCCGGCGGTCGGTGGAGATTTGGGGGCGGGGCTACGCGCCGTTATGGCGCTCGCCCTCGCCACATGCAGGGAACCTGCGGAGGCGACCCCTCATCTGTCCCATCAACGGGGGAGCAGCGGTGTTCAGCAGCAGCCGTTTTGGCTGCCGAGCTGTTTTCTTACGCGTCCGGTACCTGGGTGGGGGGAACATACAGCATGCGATACGCCGAGGATGGCGGGGGAGGGGAGGGGGGACTACATGTGCGGCCTGGCATCTATTTTGGGGCGATTGGTGGGGTCAGACAGGAGACAGCGGTCCACGATGCTGTAGGGATCTGCGGCCCCCGGCCGGCTTCACCCGGGGGGCTGTTTACACCGGGGTTGGCGGACCTGCGGTTGAGGGATCCACGGCCTCCAGGCCTGCCTCGCCTGGGGGGCTACTGACGCCGAGGCTGCTGGTCCTACGGCGCAGTCGGCACGGTGAGGCTTGATCCAGGGGAAGGAGAACGCCGGGTTCGGGCGCCAGCGGTGGATGTAGAGGCAACAGCTGTGGGAGACATGACCGGTTAGTCCGGTACGCCTGTCTCTGTTCACACATTTTAACATGAGGGGTGTGGGTAACATTGCTTACGGAGTAACGCTTAGGTGGGGGGTCGGGGGGGGGGGTCGCCGTGGATCTGGCGGACATCCCCACCACTGAGTCGGGAGTAGTGATGGTAAGTATGGAGACAGGAGACAGCAGGGGGGGCTGTGGCAAGGTCAGATGTGGCAAGATTTGCGGAGGCTAATGAGTGGGAAGTGGGCATTATGGTGGAGGAATTTGTTTAGGGACTGTTGGTGCACCGGAAGCGGTACCGTGGGTGCGAGTTTGGTATGGGTGAGTATGGTAGAGGTTTCTCGTAATTTGCTATCATGCCCAGGGTCATAGGTGAGTACAACCAGAGCGTTTATTGAATTTGTTCTGTTGCTATGCACTAGGGGGCGGTTGACAGTGGTCTGGTGGGATGGAAACGGACATCTGACTTGGGAAGCTTCCGGAGTGGTAGGTCTTCTACATGGGCATCAGAAAAATTGCTGCAGGGGGGGGGATGCCCGCCCCCTCTGGATCACCAACTAGGGTGTGGGGGGGGGGCTTGCCATTTTTACCGGGGGGATAATGTAGGTTTTGGGGGATTCTACGGTCACTGTTGTAACAGGGCAGCGTGCTGGGGGAGTGTGCTAGTACGCGGGACGAATCCGGTGGGGGGATTCAGCCTTTCCTAGGTAGGGATCAGCAGGGGGCGGTGGCTAGTATGCTGGGCCCCCGGGGTGTGTTCAGAGGGTTGTGGGTCAAGGTAAGGGTGATGGGACACCGGGTTTCTTGACTGAGGCGCCGCCTATTGCGGGGGATTTACGGTCTGTTTCTACAGTATCTGGGGGGTGGTTGCGGTTACGTTTGGACTGGACGTAGCGAAAGGGGCAACGCTGGGGGGTGGTACCGGAGGAAGAATGGAATTCTTTTGACTTACTCGCCACCTCGCAATTTGTGACGGGGTGGTCGGTTGTGGTGGCATAGACACGGGCCGTGTACGAAGTCTTATGCTTCTTTGACATTTCTGGGGGGTGGGTTAGGTGCTATGCACAAGGGGTGCGTGTTGTCAGGCCACCCGGACAGCTTTAGGCTGTCAGGGTGCGGTTGGTAGGAGGGGTTCAGGGCTCAAGGTCTGCCCTGTGTCGCTCCTTTTCTGCGCCATGTGATAATGTTTTTGTGTAACAGGATGTTAGGGATGTGGCTGGCTGGGAGTCGGGCATCCCCTAGTTGGTTTTTTCCAGAAGGGGAGGGGGTTCTTCGTCCTATACGGCAAGTACTATTACTGTCCTTGTGGGAGCGCATAGATGGTAAGTTTTAGGGTTGGTTGGCAGCTGGCATGACTGGGGGCCCGACTACGGTACAGGGTTCTCTAGCATTGTTGAGGGGGAGGCAGGGAAGGTATACTGCCAAGAGCCGGGGTACAGTGTTTGCAGATGTGGGATTACTGGGAATAAAGCAGATATTGGCCTGCTATGGAGGTTATGGGATTGGTAAGTCAGTACAGTTGCCTGTTGAATTAATTTCGCGAGTGGGGTCTTTCTGCGGTGGCTAATGCTAAATTCTGTGCCCCGATATACATCATCTTATTGCACAAGGAGCTGAAGGGGATTTGGGCACTTGTCTGGGGAGGTACAAGGGGCCATCACCTTGGATGGCGGGAACAGGGTGTAATGTGGTTTTAGAGTGGGTCACGCAGGCGGCAGGGTCTGTACGTATGGGGCGTTTCTGCAAGGGCTATGCAGTGCGGAATCTTTACTTGGTGACTGGGTTAAGGCGGGGTTACCTCAGTACAGGTACTGGGGGGATTGTTCCAATGGTCCTGGCAATGGAGCTGTGGGGAGGCATGTTGGGACTTTAGGATTGGGGGGGGTACCGGGACAACAGGGGGTGGTTCAAGTTATATAACCAGTTTTCGTGTTGTCTCTGACGATGGTATGGTTGCTGCGCCATTTAGTTGGCATTGTTTAAAATGGGTCAATTCTTTCCGTAGGCTGCGCAGCTCCCGGGCAGTGAAGTCACGTTGTTGGATGCTCGGCCTAGTTTTAAAGGAACAAGTTTACGGAGCTTAGGCGGTCGGCAGAGGAGAAAGGACCAGGAGATGGGTCAAGCTACGTATGGAGGGTGCGGTCTGTTGGTTCACAGGGCTGACTGGGGCTGAGCTGGGGGATCCGGGGCAAGGTAGGAGATGGTATATTGAGTAAAGGGGGCATGGATGAATGGCATGGAGGCAAATCAAGACGAACATGAATTTGGGGTAAACAAGGTATATACAGGTATCGCACATGCAACCTACTAGTTTTGTTTGGAAGGCAGGCCTCTTTTTAAATTTTTGGGTAATTTGTTAAAATCTTGTGGTCGCTATGTGGCATGGGCTTACGAGGTAATTTGTTTTAAAGCGGTTTTCATGTTTGTTTTTTGTTTTTGGGGGGGGCATTTAGAGTGGGGTAGATAGAGTTATCCAGTCGAGTTGAAAAGGGGGTTTCTGGCACAGAATGGGTGTGGGCTTCGGGAGATCGGGTGGGGCTGTGTAGGCACAGGTTACAAATGAAAAAAGGGAGTGAGTGTTTGGCTGCTTTTACAGCCCGGGCAAAGGGTATTGGATTGTTTCTGGGGGTTTGTTGGGTTGAGAGTGGGGGCCGTTCACTTGGCGGGGAATGGCCCGGTTGGCACGGGTGCTACTTAGTGGCGGTTTTTAAGGGAGTACCTGCAAGCGAGGGGCAAGGGGCCTCACACTCCTTCCACAGCATGGTGGCCACAGGGACGGCCAGGTGTGGGTAGGATGAGGCGGCGGTTGAACGAGTTCTTGGGTGGTGGGAATTCAGGATGTTTTGTTTCCGGGGGACCACACTGGTTAACAGATCGAGTTTTGGTGCACTGCGGGGAAAAGAGGGTGTCTCGGAGCTGGAGTCGGCTGGAGGCCGGGTATGGTAATGGTACCGCAGTAAAAGAAAGGTTAAGTGGGTGGTTGCTGTAATAGACCAATAAGACGGGTGTTAATAAAAGTTGTTTTGGTTAAAAATGATAATGAATACAGTTTTGGATGATGTGGAATTATGTACTTTGATTTAAATATTTCATTTTGAGTTAAAAAAAAAAAAAAAAATATAGGCTGTTGTGGCCATGTTACTCGTTAACAGTTTGAGTTTTGGTGGGGGGATACAGGTGGAAAGGGGTGGTTCCACTGGGTAGTTTTACTGCAGTTATGTTATGGGTATTGTGTTGGTGCTGGTGCCTCCCTTTAATTGTTTGTCTGTTTGTTTATGTCATTCCAGATGTAGGTTACACACGCCTTGTCTGGATCTTGGGGCATGTTTATGGTTTGGGGGGGGGGGGGCTAGGAGTACCGAGGCTGGACCTTTGATGGACAGTTGGGGCATCTCTCAGGAGGGAGGTGGGTAATCTGGTGGTCAGACATTACAGAGATGGCGTGTTGCAAGGTGAGGTGAGGATTATTAGGCTCGACCTGAAGTGAACAAGGTGGTGGGGTGGATTTGTTTCCCGTAATGGGGGTTTGGGTTATTAGACAGACAGAGTTGGAGTTTAAGGTGGGATTTGTATCTGCGGCTTTATAAAGTTTAACTATAGGTTGGGGGCTAGAGCCAGGGATGCTGGGGCTCTTGGATGAAAGTCAGTGTGCCCTGCGGGTGTGGAGGGGCCCTTAAGGTTAAGGTGTTATCCTTGCGGGCTGTGGCGGTGTCTTTGGTCTTTGATGGTGGCAGAAAACAGATGTGATGGAAGTGTTGGGGGGCTCATCCGTGGTATGGGCCCCTCTGGGGTATTCCAGTGGAACGGTGTCTGCTGAAATACGGTATTGGTTGCACTGCGGAAAAGGGGTTGTCTCAGAGCTGGTTCGGCTGGAGGCCTGGTATGGTAAAAAGGTCCCGCAATGTGGTGGTGGAAAATGTGAAGTTCGGGGTGCCGTCAAAGACCAACAGGCTGTGGGTTTTAAAAGTGTCGTTACAAAGGTTATTTGGAAATTATTTGGAAATTATTAAAATATTTTGGTTAATAATAAAAGGCTGTTATGGCCATTTATACTCCAAACTCTTGTCTGGTCTTATCATTGTATGGGGGGTATGGTAATGTGAGTGTGGGGTTTAAGGGGTGGTAACAAAATTAGAAATAGCTTGACTACTATCTTGACTACACTGGTCAAGGACCTGATTTAAATTGTTGCTTGGAAGATTGAGAGGCTGAACGTCTGCGAGGTTGGTCATCAATTGTAGCTTTTTCCGCGAGACCCATTTCAGTTAGTGCTGACTGTAGGTCCTCTGAGGAGCGGCATATGTATTTGGTTTCCAGATGAGTGAATCGGAGACAAAAGGGAAAACCCCAGTGGTAGGAGATTTGGTTATGCTGGAGTATTTGTAATTGTGGTTTAAGAGCATGGCCCATGCACGGTAGAATGCGCCCTTTAATTCGGACCGCAAATCCCCGCTCCCGATCATTGCCAAATACCTCAATTATGCGACAAATCTCTCATATTGCATACATTCCGTCAAGCCTGCCAGCTTCAAATTGACGGCATAAAAGTCCTAGTGTTTGCTGATTATTCTATCGAGGTATCAAAGAAAAGAAAGGCCTTTCAACCAATCTGCACAGAACTCTTTAAGCAACAAATAAAGTTCACCCTTGCCTTCCCAGCCATACTACGCCTTAAGGCCCCGAACGGAGACCAGCTGACCTTTCAGGATCCCTCTGAAGCCGAAGCCTTCCTGCGGTCGCGGCATGCATCCCCCCACCTCCAGACGCCCTCTAAAGCCCCTCCACTAAAGAAGCCCAAGGAAGGACTCCCCAAAATGCTTTAGGCCCTCAGGCCTTGACCCGAATCAGGCTACCGCAAAATAACATGCTCCACGCTCTCTGAATTCCACCATGGCTCTGCCCTCTACGCCTGTCCCACGTGAGTTACACTATTGGGCCCCAGCAGACTGTGATTTGCCCTGGCACTTGCTGCCCCGGGGTCTCTGTTTTGGCCCTCTCCTCCACGCCTTCCAGACAGGTCAGACTCTTGAACAATGTTTTTTTTTTTCTGGTTCACAGTATCCTTGCTTAGTACCAATAGCGGATCACTTAATAGTCACCTTTATTAACGTTTTCTATCTTTTACCCTCTGACATGTTTCATGTATATGTTTGATGCCTCTCCTCAAATGCAGTGTTGTCAGCCATGCTTCCCCTCTCTCACCCCCCCCCCATGTTATATAGTAGCTGATGTTATTTATCCGACTATTTTGTTACTGATTTCAACGCCAGCGCCTCCTGGGTTCACTGTACGGTTTACAAAGGCTGCCCCCATCACACCCCGTTGTGCACCATGTCAGCCGCTTGACACCTGCGCCCTGCTTCAGGACTCCCGGGTCCCATGTCACCAAGGTTGTGACAGGGGAGCCGCCTCGTACAGTGACTCCATGTGGAAAAAAGCGAAGTTCTCAATGTTGGTTTTGTTGTTTATGTTATTTCCTTTTCCTCTCCAGACCCTCCTTCTGCCCCCCCTCCCCTCCTCCCCCTCCTTTTGGCACCTACATATCCCTGCCCTGCGCTCCCCCCTTCATGTGTCCTAAGTGGCCCATCTCCCGCACCTACGGTGACCACCTTTGGAGCTGAGTCGCGCGATACCCATCCTAAAAATTCGCCTCAGACCCCCTTTTCCAAACCAATAACATGAAAGTACTTTCAAGAGAGGCCCGGAGCAAAAGAACAACCAGCAATAGGCGGAGGGCCGGGCATGACAGGGTTAACAGAAACCCTTACAAGCCAGGGGCGAGTGTCATGAGAGGTGCAGTGGGGAGGGGAGGAGAGGCTATAAATTCCTCCCCTCTTCTTTCCCGGGTAACACACAGTCTGGGGAGAAAAGTTCCAAGGTAGGATTGCTGCTGGGGATTTGCTAGCTCTGCCTGAAAACATTCCTGGGGTTGAAGCCATGCTCGCCCAGCTTAGAGAGCAGAATGATCAGCGCAGGTATGGGTGGCTACAGTTTTTCTGGAGCCTCTCCTTAGCCAGGCCAGCAACCAGGCCGGGTTACCCGGTGGAGGGGGGCACCCACGGGGGGGGCACCCTCGGGGGGCTACAGTCTACCTGGAGCCTCTCCTGAGCTGGGCCAGCAACCAGGCCGGGTTACCCGGTGGGGGGGGGCACCCGCGGGGAGGGAGGGCACCTGCGGGGAAGGGATTGCGGCGCTCCAGGCCTCCATAGCGGTACTTCCCGGGGCCATCCACCAGGCAGCTCAGGAGGGAAGACAGCCCAGCCCGGGCCCCCCAGCAAAAACGGACAGCGGCGGGCCCTGTAGGCCCCGCGAGGCACGGGGGGGTGGCCAGGCTCCAAGGCGGTGGCTAGGCCTGCCCTAGTGTGAAACAGGCTGCTGCGGGCTCTCACCCCCGTTGTGCATCGGTGGTTTATGTGCCTTGGCGAGGGAGATCGATCGCAGCGGTGGCTAGCCCCTTGCCTTCCACGGCTAGCCACCTCCTATCCAGCCCTGAGGAGGGGGGGCATGGGGGAGCGGGAGACAGCAGCAGAGGTACAGCACCCAGAAAAGCAACGGGGAAATCCGTGCACGGGTCCAGAGTGCGCAGAGTGAGTGATGCCAGCTCTGGGCCCTCGGCTGCCAGGCCTGAGTCGCCTGGTGGGCCATCATCTAAGGAGCCTGGAGATCGTTCGGAGTGGGAGCTGTCGGGTTCCGAGGAGGAGTTTGTGCCCGGGACGCAGTTTACAGCGCGGGAGACGAATTTTCAGCTGTTGGGATTGCTTCCTGGCAACCCGGTAAGTCGTTTTAATCATTTTCTACTGTGTTGCAAAATGCTGGTGTGTTGGTAGGGGGCCGGGGAGGGACCCCGTAGTGGTTTGGTAGTGCCCGCAGTGGCGGGGGTAGTGAGGTAAGGCCTAGTGCTGGGGGACAAAGGTTGGAGGGGATGCAGGTTTTCATCAGTTGTTTGGTAGGGTTGGTATCGTTGGTGAGCCAGGCTGGGGGGGGGGCAATCCCGACGTTAGCCCTGCGGCAGCTTGGGTGCCGGCGGGGGGTATGGCTGGGGGTAGTGACGCTGGGCAATCCAGGGTTAAGGTGTAGGCGGCGGGAGACTCCGCAAAGAAGAGGGATCTGGTCTGGTTGTCGGGCGCAAAAGGAGGAAGGGTATACTTTTTATGAGGCACCCCTGGGTTCACATTTTAAGCAGGAGGTGAGAGAGAAGGGCTGGAAGAGCGAATATGTAGATATTTGCGCATTTGCCTCTGGGAAAGTTTAACCTGGTCAGGGTTAAGCCTGAGTCCTAAAAGGAGGATGGAGCAAAGGGAGGTATAGGTTTATACCCAGGACTTTTGCAAAGTGGTCGCAGTCATACTAGATCGGGGTAGTGTGATCGGTGAGAAAAAACTCTGAACACTGTTCGGCGCTTTTCAGTTAACAGGAGGCGATTAGCGAGGCCTATCGGTGTTACAGAGGCACGGGATGGCTCCGTTGCGACGAACAGTTCAGGCAACGCAGGGCGGTGGGACCGGACATGTAGGTGGAGAGACCGAGGGCTTTGGCCATGAGATGCAGCTCATGTCGGCCCCACGGACGTCCACAACGTTTTCAGGGGGGGGGGGGCGGTGTAACCTATTCCCCGGGACAGTCGGCCGGAAAGAAAAAGGGGATCTGCTGGCAGTGTAATGAGGGTAACTGCACGTTTGGGGGGTCCTGCCGGTTCAAGCACGAGGGCTCCGGCTGCGGTGGTAACCATCCCTCTTCCCGGGTTTTTGTTGTGAGCAAGGCAAGGTACGTCCTGGAGATTTTCCGAGTAAGAGGGAGGACTACGGTGATGGTGTAGAAGATGCGACCGTTTCTCGGTAGCACCCCGACAGGGCGGCTGCCCAGTCGTTGGAGGGGGGTTTTTTTTCAGAGGGTTTCAGCATTCCTTACAAGCTGGGGGTGGCCCCTCCATGCCTAACAATTTGCGATCTGTGCTACGTCACCCTGAGGTGGTTTTCAGATACACTGCAGTAGGAAGTAGCTCTTGGCCGGATGTGGTGCCCATTCTCCCCCCCCTCCCCTTTATATGAGTTGGGGCACAACCCCACAACCCTTTGGGGTTGTGCCAAACAAGGAGCCGAACAAGTTTGGGCTCATTCATCATCTGTCTTGTCTCCGTTGATGAGGCGGTTGATTGGGTCAGGGGTATGGTCGAGGGGCGGTGATGGCCGAGCCGGACATCGAGGCTGCCTTTCGGCTTCTGCCGGTACACCCGGATAGTTTCTGGCTATTGGTCTGTCACTGGGAGGGGGAGTTCAAAAGGGACAAGTGGCTACCGATGGGTTGCTCGGTTCATGTGCCTTGTGGGTACAGTTTAGTTCATTTCTAGAATGGGTGGGTCGATATGTGGCTGGAGTGAACTCCGTGGTCCACTATCGGGTCGACTTCCTCAGCGTTTGCCCAGCTGGGTCGCGTATCTGCGCTGTGTTTTGGCCATGCTGGAACGCATTGTGGAGCGATTTGGGGTGCCGCTGGCATCCGAGAAAAGGGAGGGGCCGAAGTCGGCCATACAATTTTTTGGGCATAGTAATTGGCGTGGAGGCAATGGAAAGCCTCACGGCGAAAATTGGCGAGTTATTGGGTTCACAGAAAGTACAAATCTGAGGAAAATCTGGGAAAATCTATTTTCGTGTGTCTTATTCTTCCTATGGGGCAAGTCGTTTGCAGGCGCCGCTCGGCAAGCACGGCGGGGGTTAAGTCACTCAAACACTTTGTGGGTTTGTGAAGGAACACAAGGAAGACCTGTTGGTTTGGCACTCCGTTTTAGGAGTCCTTTAACAGTATGGCTCTGTGGATGTTCGGTCCGGTCGCCAATGTTGACATGGAACTGTTCACGGATGCGGCTGGGGGTTCAAGTTTTGGTGCATTATTGCAGTGTTCCTGTAGGGCGGGCCCTTGGCCCCAGTCCTGGGTGCCAGCAGGGTTCACTAAGAACTTGGTTCGGCTGGAACTGTTTTCCGGTAGTGCTGGCGGTGGAACTATGGGCCCTGCCTTTCCGGGACCAGAAGGTCTGTTTCCATGGTGATAATCTGGGGGTGGTACAGGTGTTCAACAGGGTGACGGCTCCTCTCCCCCGGTCATTCGTCTCTTGCGGCACCTGGAGCTGCGCTGTTTCCAGAGGTATACCGGGAGTGGACAAGGTTGTGGCGGACGCCTTGTCCCTGTTTGCAGTGGGGACAGGTTCTGGGTTTGGTGCGTTAGGCAGAGGAGCAAGTCGTCCCCTGTCCAGCGTGGGTGTGGAGGATTCAGTTTGAATCATCTCACAGAAGGTCGGTAAAGTGAGGAAACATGGGCGGCCTAAGAGAAGGTCTGGTTGGTGTGGCAGATGCTGGTTCGGGGGGCGGAGGTGGAGCTGGCGGGTCCATAGGTATGGGTCCTGATTTGGTATTGTTTGTCCAGGAACATAGAGGCTGGGATGTCACAGTTGGTACTCGATAAGAAAAGTTGTTGAGTCTGGTATTCTCTTTTGAGTGGCTAAGGTGCCTGGAATTTTACTATGGTTTTGGGTGCGACAAGCGCTCAAGGGATATAGCCAGCAGGAACGGCGGAGGGAGGCGCGGCGCCCAGTTTCGGTACATCTTAAGAGGTGTTATGGGGAATGTGAGGACATTGTGTTTATCCCGGTATGGGTTTGTGTCGTTTCTGCACAGTGTTTTGGTCTGGCAAATTTTTTGGAGCATTCGGGGTGGGCGAGTTAGTTAGCCCCTCCAAGAAACAGTTCAAGGCGGCATGTTGGCTGCTGACGTGTGGGGGGCACATGAAGGGGCCACACTTCTTCTAAGCAGATCCAAAATGGAATTAGAGGGGGTGAGGTAAGTCAGTGCAGGTGGTCACTGTTGTTGGTTCAGACCTTTGCCCAGTCGGGCTGGTGGGGAATTCCGGCAGGTACGCCCGAAGGTGGGCGGTTCATTTGGTTACATAAGTAGGGGGCTCCAGGGTCGCGGTATCAGTTCATGGCAGGGTTTAGGAAAGGTTTGGGGGCTTTGGGCCTAATGGAGAAGGAATTCTCTGGCGTTCCCTTAGGATTGGGGCAGCGACAGAGGCTGCACGTGATCGTCTTGACGAAGAAACAGTCAAGGGGATAGGCAGGTGGGAGTCGAAGAGGTTTTGACTAGATGTAGGCCACAATGGTTGATGGGCCTGGCGTAGGGGTAATTTGGTGGTTGCATCAATGGTTGTATATGTTGCTTACTGTCTTTCAGGTACAGTGCAAGGATTGGTCTGGATTATGGGCCACTCCTTCGGAGACTGGGGTGGCTTGGAGAGTGTATGTGCGACCGGTGGGTCGACAGCTGGGGGTCCCGAGACGGCAGGCTCATGTACATTGGTTGCGTTTTCCAGGAATGATGTGGAAGTAGAGTGGTATCGGAAGTGCACAGGTTTGCACGTTGGGACCGACCACTGGAGGTACTGGTTCTCCATGTAGGAGAAATGATTTAGGGGGTGAGGTCAATGCTGGGGTCGTGAGGTTCCCGGATACGATAGTGGTATGATCGGTCATGGTGGCTGGGACATCATAGAGGATGGCCAGACAGTGGAGGGGGCAAAAAAGAGCTTGGTGGAAGATAGACAGAGAGGTGGTGGGGGCACTGCGGTCAGTGGTCGTCTCTGAGGGTGTGGAGGTGCGCCCAAAGGCAAGGGGTTACCTTTGGGTGCTGGTGGTGGGTGTTTGGACCTTGCAGGAGAAGAAATTGCCCCAAATATGGATACCATTACCCAGAGGTGGTATGGGTTCTGAAGGGGTGTGGTTTCCAGTCTACCAAGGTGTAGCTGGAATGTTGGTTAATGGGGGCACTGCGGTCAGTGGTCGTCTCTGAGCCAGCTTGTCGGCTTGAGGCCTATGACCAGAGGTGAGGTACCGCAGTGCCAATAAAATGTTATAATGTTAAAAGGTTTTACAAGTCAGTGTTAGTGGTGCCTGCAAAGTCCAGCACTAGTATGAGAAATGGAGAAAAAATTGCGCATACCAAATAAACAGAAAAAAATGGATAAAAGCTGCGACTCAAAAATGTTATACAACATAAAATAGACTATAAACAGGGAGGGGAGTCGCGCTAGACGTGAGATATTGCTTACTGATAGCACAATATAATGTCAAAAAATATAGTAAAATACAAAACCACAATTGCTAATGGTGAAGTCCACCCAATATCCTGATAGGTGAACAAGAAAACCTAATAGGTCAAACGTGATCAAAAGGGGTTAAATTCTTGATGTTGGTCAAAAGTCCATCTCTATAACCAATGGTATTGAATCTTGATACACAAAAAACGTGAAAAAAACAGTGTCCCGTTACATTCATGAAGGTCTTGCACTTGTAGAATTTCCATAAGAAATGACAACACCGGGAAGAAAAAAGAAAAAAACTTTCATAGTGTGATACTGTTATAAAAAATATATGCACCCGTGAAAAATAGCTATTTATTAGAAAAAGCAGTGACAACCCTTCACCATAGGGCACAGTTCACACTGACCCTTACCAGATCGTAAGACCCTCTCGAGGTCAAATGCAGCCTTAAGGATGGTGAAAATGGGCTTCGTTTTATAACTTCATGTTTTCCTCAGATGAAACAAAAAGAGAGAAACTTTTCATAGTGTGGATTGAATGGAAATGAATCACAATCACCCGTGAGGAGAATCAACAAATACTGTGAGGGAGAGGAGTGCTGGTACCACCACCGGACGCACACACTGACCCTTACCAGATAATGAGATCCACTCTAGGATCAATAAAGGCAGCAAGGAGGTGAATGTACTAGTATGAGAAGAACTGTTTTTTCTCAGGAATTATATGGTTTATATATGTTATTTATTATTGGAAGTTATCTAAAATAAAGGAGGCTGCTACGGCCAGTTTTTACTCCAAGTTACAGTGTTGGTCTTATTATTATTAAAGGTTTAAGGGGGAGTATAAATCAGTGGGTCTTAGCAGTAAAGGTTATATCTGGTATACCATAGTCATGGAACGTGAAGGGACTCAGGTCCCCAAACAAAAGAACGAAAATCCTCAGACACCTAAAAAGACTAAAAACAGATATTGCTCTACTGCAGGAGACCCACCTCTCCGCATCCGATTTCCCAGGCATGAAAAAACAGGCACGGTCCTAGGCTCGGAGGCCGTTGGCCGCAGGGCTGTTGTCCTCATACTGATACATAAAAACCTCCCATGCTCGGTCATCACGGTCAACTCAGATACTCAGGGCAGACTACTATCCGCTCATGTTAAGATAGGCTCCAAAGAACTTATTATATCAAATGTTTATGCTCCAAATAGCCTTGGCAAGGACTTCTACTGTGAGTTGTCTACATGACTATTGCAAAATTCTCACCTCCCCCACCTGATTGGGGGTGACTTCAATGACAACTTACACCAAATAGACGACAGGTCTTCCCCCAAACGTTCCAATCCAGGCCCTGCCCCCCTCCAACCCTTCACTTTTCGCCTCCACAATGGACTCACTCTACCTTCGTGACCTTTGGCGTCTAGCCCACCCAGCCGACAGGGAATTTACCTTTTACTCCAATCCCCATGCAATTTTCACTAGAATTGACTACTTTTTCGCCTCGGACGACCTAGTTCCCTTAGTATCCGCCTCTGACATACTTGACATCACCGTGTCTGACCACGCTCCAATTTCAGTCTCGCTTGATAACCTCAACCTCCCCCCTCACCCAAAAATTTGGCGTTTCCCCTCCTACCTCAACAATCACTGATTTTCAATGTTAATGGAGAACGCCTGGGCGGAATATTCCTCGACGAATGCCCCCCATATGGATGACCCAAACCTCTTTTGGGATGCCCGTAAGGCCTTCCTCAGGGGTCGGATCATATCCTATGCCACCTCCTTCGAAAGAAACACCCTGTCACAATACAAAATGGCCAGTTCCCGGTTGCACCAAGCACAAAGGGCCCTTTATACAACTGACTCCCCTGACAACAGAGACGAATGGCACGCAGCTAAGAGATCCTTCTACGCCTGGGCAGACACTCTAGAAACGGTTAAAAAAGCAAACTTAGACGCCACCCTCCACAAATTCGGGAACAAATCGCGTAAACTGCTCGCCAGACTATGTAAAGGCTCATTTAGTCCCACCCATATTACGTCTCTGAGAGACCCCAGCGGCTCCATCCACACCACACCTCCGGCAATAAACAAAGCGATGCTCCAATTCTACTCAGCCCTGTACGCCCCAGACCCCATGGACAAAACCGAGGCAACCGCCTTCCTAGAAAACCTGGCAATCCCCAAAATCACTCCCTCTCAATTAGAAGCCCTTAACGCCCCTATCTCCACTACCGAGATCTCGGCCACCATTCGTAAAATTACACCCTCCAAGGCCCCGGGCACAGATGGCTTCACAAGCAAATTCTACAAGACTCTGCAAAGTATTGTAGAACCCACCCTGTACGCCCCAGACCCCATGGACAAAACCGAGGCAACCGCCTTCCTAGAAAACCTGGCAATCCCCAAAATCACTCCCTCTCAATTAGAAGCCCTTAACGCCCCTATCTCCACTACCAAGATCTCGGCCACCATTCGTAAACTTACACCCTCCAAGGCTCCGGGCACAGATGGCTTCACAAGCAAATTCTACAAGACTCTGCAAAGTATTGTAGAACCCACCCTGCATAAGGTGTACAGTGGCGTGTGGTCCGGCGGCCCCACCTCCCTTCAGGAAACCAGGCCATTATCAAATTACTCTCAAAAAAGGAAAAGATCCCCTCGAGCCAGGTTCATACAGACCAATATCCCTACTGAATCTAGATGTAAAGATCCTTTCCAAAATCAATGCAAATAGACTCGCAGACATTATATCCTCCTTAATCCACCCGGTGCAATCAGGCTTTGTGAAGGGCAGGACAGCCACTTTAAATATTCGTAAAGTTATGATGGCACTGCCGCTCTCGCTCCTGGGGAGATGCGATCTAGTCAAAATGGTCAGCTTTGCCAGGCTGCTATATCCATTGCAGACTATCCCATTACTCTTACATCACAAAGATGTTAAACTCATTGAATCGGCTATCTCTAATTTCATCTGGCACGGCAAAAGGCCACGTATAGCTTTGAAAAAACTTTTTCTCCCCAGGCGCGAGGGCGATGCTAGTCTTCCCAACGTTATGCTTTATAATTTAGCATGTTTATTAAGATTTGGTTTGGACTGGTTATCTCAAGCCTCTAGATACTCGAACTACTCTCTTGAGTCTGAAATGGTGCGTCCCCTCTCCCTGGCGGCCCTCCTGCACTGCAAATGGAAGTCGATCACTCCCAGTCTCCAACACAACCTGCTACTCAGGGACACATTGCCTGGAGGGAAACCAGGAAACTGCTCGGGCTATCCCCCTTTATGTCACGACACCTCCCCATCCAAGGCAACCCCAGTTTCCCCGCGGGGCTTGATCACAATCCCTTCCAATTGTGGCAGGAAAAGGGGCTTACGCTTTTTGCCTCTCTATGCAACATCTCAACTGGCCGACCTTTATCCTTTGCAACCACAGCCGAAGCCTTCAAATTACCCAAGTCGCACGTCTTTCACTACTGGCAATGCGCCACCTACCTACGTTCATCTTGCAACGAGCCATGTAGACGCTTTTCCCCCTCTTTCACGGATCGGCTGCTCTCAGATGGTTCATACAAAATCTCGGACATATACAAACCCCTGCTCATCGGAACCTCACCTCAACTATCTGACACCTCCGCATCCAACTGGGGCAAGGACTTCCCTAAGGACAATCTGACTCACAATCTACTCCAAGGCTACAACAAAGTTATGCGTCTCATCCCAAACTAAATCTGGAGGAAAAGCCAACTAAAGATCCTCCATTGGGCCCACATCCCCTTTCTTCACTCATCGCAAGACCCAAGCAGCAGCATGTGCCCGCTGTGTCATCACCCAAAGCCATCCCTGGCTCACCGCTTCTGGTCATGCTCATTTATTTCAGCCTTCTGGGACCAAGTCCTTACCTACATCTTCAAAGTCACCCTACTGAAACTGCCTAAAGATCCTTTCCTCCTCATCTTCGGCTATTGGGACCCTCTCCTGCTCCAGAGATCACAGGAGGATGTCTCCACCACCTCAACCCCCTCATCCACTCCGCCGACTTGTAAGGACTGGCCTCTACTCTGTTTCCTTGTCGCACGCAGGGTGATCCTGAGAAATTGGATCTCCTCACACCCCCCATCCGTCACTCAGCTCCAACGAGACCTTCTTCTCCTCCTCTACAGAGAACGAGCCACCACCGACTTCACACGAGACACTGCAAAGTCTCGCTTCCTCTCAATCTGGCGGCATTTCATGAGCTCAACGCTACCCCAAGATGACATAGCCACCTTTGAACAATCTTCCTTCACGTACTACAAGTCTCCTCCACCCCCACCCCCAGATGGAGACCCATCACCTTCCATTTCTTCATCATCCGCCTCTTCTTAAGCACTACGGGCATCATGGTCACTGCCCCCCCCATCCCCCTCCTCACCAGCACAACTTCAGCTACCCCTCGGTATTATAATGAAGCGTGACCCCATGCAAATAAAGGGCCGAACAAACAGCGCATGCACCATCCCGTGGACGCTTCCCAGTACGCATGTGCAGAATCACATCGGGACAAACGCCTTATGCCGCGTACACACGGTCGTTTTTTGCGATGAAAAAAAACAACGTTTTTTGTGAAGTAAAAAACAACGTTTTTGAAACGTCACTTTCAAAGACGATGTTGCATACACACCATCGTTTTTTTCACAAAAAATGAGGTTACGTTCACCACACTTTTCCATTGAAGCTCGCTTCATAACTAGCTTCTGGGCATGCGCGGGTTGAAAAACGTCGTTTTAAACGACGTTTTTGCTACACACGGTGACTTTTTGTGAAACAAAAAACAACGTTTTGAAAAACGACACAAAAAATTCAAGCATGTTGGAATTTTTTTTTGGTCGTTTTTTTTAAGACAAAAAACGACGTTTTTCCCCACACACGATCAATTTAAATGACGTTTTAAAAAACAACGTTTTTTTTTCATCGCAAAAAACGACCGTGTGTACGCGGCATAAGATACGTCGAATCACTGAACGTAACCTACGCACAGCCCTATTCACGTAGTACTACGTAAACGATGTAAAATACGACAGCTGTTCCGACGTCCATACCTTTTGCATGGGTTGCGCCACCTTTAGGTGGAATAACTTTACGCCGGACGTACGCCTTGCGTAAACGGCGTATATATCAGCGATGGGCACAAGTACGTTTGTGAATCGGCGTATCTCGGTCATTTACATATTCGACGCGTAAATCAATGGAAGTGCCCCTTGCGGCCAGCGTAAATATGCGCCCACGATATGCTGGTGTAGGCAAGTTACGTCGGGTAGAGGAAGCCTATTTTTTCGACGTATCTAGCATCGGGAATCGGCGTAAAGATACGACAGCGCACATTTGGACTTACGTCAGCGTATCTGGAGATACAGAAATTAGACATTAGACAACTAGACATTTAGGAAAGAAATCCATATTATGTCTCCCTACAGAAATTATTAATTATTGTAAGATACGGATATCAGTAGACATTTGGACCAAACAAGGTTATCATTTATACGATAATTTACCTATGATTTATAAAAAGGAATTATTCTGGACAAGCTGGGTAGGTGTAAGCGTTTGCAAGAATTCAATCCAGATAATAAAATAGAAATACCATCGATAATATGGGAATATTTATCCCAATAAACGGGAAGTATTGAGAAAGGCATCTCTTTCTTCTATGATATTCTTTCATCTCAACCAGAAGGCAAAAACACTCATATGGTGAAATGGGAGAAAGACTTAAAGGGGTTGTAAAGGTTTGTTTTTTATTTTCTAAATAGGTTCCTTTAAACTAGTGCATTGTTGGTTTACTTACCTTTTCCTTCGATTTCCCTTCTAAGGGCCAGATTCAGCAAGACTTGCGCTGGAGTAATTCGATATGCGCCGCGTAACTGTGAATATGCGCTGTAGTTTCTATGTGGCCGTACCCACCAAACTAAATGCGACTGAAAACGGGCCATTTCCGATCGGCCTAACTTTCCGACGCCAGAGTCTCGTCAGCGCATAATTTCGTTTGGCGCATCAGTCGCGCCTATTGATTTCCCCTGCAAATATGCAAATGAGGGAGATTTCCCAATTCGCGAACGGATTAGCACCATACGCCGGCTACATGCGCCGCGCATAACTCGTCCGTCCGGCGCAAAGTTATTTCTACAAATAGCTGCTTTATCTTTACTCCAGACGGCCTCAGGTCAGCAGGAGAGCAACTCCAGCAGCAGCGTTACCGACGAAACTAGCAAGCTGAACAACCACACTTGCAAGGACAACACCTCTGTGTGCCAACATGCCAGGGGCAATCGTGGTCCTAGCACTAGTACTCGGTCCCCCGGAACGAAGGAGGCGGGCACGTGAGAGGATATACCGCACGCGCATGAGCCTCTTTGGCATGGGGGATGAGGAGGTGTATCGCCTCTTTAGATTCAGCCCTGATGCAATACTTGAACTAACCACAACCCTGCAGGGTGACATCACCAGCTCAACACACCGCTCACAAGCAGTGCAGCCACTGGTGAAGGTACTGGCAACACTTCATTTCCTTGCAAGTGGATCATTCCAGCGTACAAGTGGAGTGGTGGCTGGGATGTCACAGTCCTCCGTGAGCAGATGTGTGCACCAGGTTGTCTCCGCAATCCTCAGACGCATGTCCAACCAGTTCATCAGACCCACCACTGAGGAGCTGCGGCTGAAGGCAATGACAGATTTCTACAGAATTGCCAGATTCCCACGCACCATCGGGGCCATTGATTGCACACATGTGGCACTCCAGCCCCCCAGTGCCACAGAGCACATATACTGCAATCGGAAGCATTGGCATTCCATCAACGTACAGGTGATAGCCGATGCCCAACGCCTCATATGGCACGTCCGTGCCAAACACCCCGGGTCCAGCCATGACAGCTTCATATACAATCAGAGCCCCATCCCAGCAGAATTCGAGCAGAACATGTATGGGGACAGCTGGCTGGTTGGTGAGTGACATGGGTGGCAGCCATGACTATCCCCTCCCATGATGCACACCTCACAAGTGGCACATGCATGACTAACATCCTCCTGTCTTTTCCCTTCCAGGTGACTCTGCATATGCACTGGGACCCCATCTCATGACTCCTTTCCGGAACCCCCAAACCAGAGGAGAGAGAAAATACAATGAAGCACACTTTAAAACCCGTGCAGTGGTGGAGCAAACATTCGGGCTCCTGAAGTCCCGTTTCCGCTGCCTGGATAAGTCTGGGGGGACCCTATTGTATTCCCCTACCTTTGTGTGTCAGATCATCGGTGCATGTTGCATTCTGCACAACTTTGCTATGAGAAAAGGCCTGCAGATTGACATATACGTGATGACCTGACCCCCGACCCACACAGTCCCCACCTGCCAGAGGAGACCCAGTCTGCTGATGGAAGAGCAGTCAGGAGGGTCCTCGCCGTAGGCATCTTTGGACAATAAACCAAAACATTTATCACACAGACAATGCATGCATGCACACCACTGATGTCCCTAGATCACACACACCACATGCACATCGCATTGGATTAGCCCAAGTCCAGCATGTAGGACTTGGGAGCAGCAACGCCAGCATCAAGGCCCCAATGATGTCGCTGTCCATTCATACACCTTTCACACGTCATTCATACAGCCGTGGGGTTAACTTCACCACCACGGCCGAGGGTGACACCCCTTACTGGCAGGAGTGCCACCCCCTCACATTCACACACCATTCACACTGTCCCCTGCACTCCTGACCGTGTGCAGTAAAAAATTAAATACATATCTCATAACATGAGAAAAAAAATAAACAAAAACTCATAACCTGAGTATAAAAAAATATACAAAAATAAACAAAAACTCATAAAAAAAATATATATATAAACAAATTAAAAAAAAAACCCTCATCTGGGATGACGGGGGCTCCTCCTTGGGGGCACTCTCGGGCTCCTCAGCTGCCTGGAGGGAGTGGGTGGTGGTGGGGGTGGGGGGGCTTCTGGAGGAGGCTGATCCCCGGGTGGGCCACTCCTGGGAGCTGTTGGCTGCCTGCCCTCCAAGGCCACGGCAATACGGCTGAGATACAGGTTGGTCTGGGCCTGCATCCTCAGCTGGCGGGTGATATGATGCCGCTGGTCGCGCTGCCGCTGCCTCCCCTCTTCCCGGATGGCAGCTGTGTTGGCGTTGACGGCTGCTGTCAGGTGCCGTACATCAGCCTGCCCCTCCCCCAGGCTGGTCACAACGTCCTGCACACGACTGGGCAGCTGTGACATGGAGCCCAGGCTGTCAGCGACCCGGTCTAAGTGGCCAGCAATCTCCCCCATCTGCTGGGTCTGCCTGGCGTGGTCCAACACCACCTGGTCCTGGACCATATCAGACACCCCCCTGGTCTTACGGGTCGCCTTCCTGGGGGCAGGAGAAGGTTGTCCCCGTGGGGATGGAGTCGCCCTTGAGGGGCTACCTAGGATGGGGGAGGGGATGACAGAGGGCCCTGCAGAGGAGGAGGACTCCTCCAACAATAACATAAAGTCCTGCTCAGGGACAGGCTCCTCCTCAACCACCTCTGCAGAAGTGGTGTGGGCACTCTCCTCCACCTCGGTGTCTCCAGCACCCAGGGCCTCGTCATCAGGATCCCGTTGGGAGGTTGGGGTGGACTGGCCGGTAAGAGATGATGGCCCAGCTCCGTCATCTGTGGATGACACAAAGCAGACACATGTTGGTGGTCCCACACACTTGGCACATGTACCCCCCCCCCCCACATGCAACACACCAAATAGGGGATAAAAAACACTTACCTGTCCTGGAGCCTTCCTCCATGGAGTCATAGCCAGGGACCCCCTCCAACTGCTCCCTGTCTAGGCAGCGGGCGACCACCTCCTCCTCCGTGGTCAGGCTGACCGGACATGGTGGACCACCACCTGTGCCCCTCTCATGCCTCCTGATGGTGGCCACCTTGCCACGGACCTTGTGCCGCAGGTCGTTAATTTTTTTTTGTATGTCGCTAGCAGTCCGGGTGGAGTACCCTAACACATTGACCCTGGCAGCAATGGTCTCCAGGATGCCCTGCTTCCTCTCCCGGCTGGTCTTCCTACTTTTTTTTTCCGTGGAGGAACTGATTAAACGTCTCCATAGCCGAGATGATCACAGAGACCTCCTGGGCATTAAAATTGAGGTTCCTCCTCTCTTTGGGGGTAGCGGGAGCAGCCATCACAGTGCAAAAGTATCTTCCCTGGGGTGGGGGGAAACGGATATACTTTTGCGCCGGAATGGCGTTTCCGCTAGCGCTTTTATACGCGCAACGGAACACATTGCGCTGGCGTTTCCCGTGAAGTGGTGCCGACGGAAGTTGTGAGCATGCGCACAAGGGGGCGAGTGGAGCCTCAATCACCGCGCATGCTCCGTGGATGATGCGCTGAACGTAAGCCTGCCCATCATTTACATATGATCACACCCACTTCCACTTGCGTCGGGTTACGCCAGCGCATTATCGTTACTCTGGCGCAAGTTTAAGCGCAAGTGCTATGTGAATAACAGTACTTGCGCCGAAAGTGTCGGCGGAGTAACGTAAATGAGAAACGTTACTCCAAAGTAAATAAGCGCCCATCTACCTGAATCTGGCCCTAAATGTTTTTTTTCTTTGTTTGAATTTCTCACTTCCTGTTTCTCCTCAGTAAGCTTTCCCCCATCATCTGAGCGGTGGAAAGTCATTTAGAACAGCTTACTGAACAGCTTATTGAGGAGGAACAGGAACTGAGAAATTCAGACAAAGAAAAAAACATTTAGAAAGGAAATCGAAGGGAAAGGTAAGTGAACCAACAATGCACTAGCTTAACCACTTTAGCCCTGGACCATATTGCTGTCCAAAGACCAGGCCACTTTTTGTGATTCGGCACTGCGTCGCTTTAACTGACAATTGCGCGGTCGTGCGACGTGGCTCCCAAACAAAATTGGCGTCCTTTTTTTCCCACAAATAAAGCTTTCTTTTGGTGGTATTTGATCATCTCTGAGGTCTTTATTTTTTGCGCTATAAACAAAACTAGAGCGACAATTTTGAAAAAAATGCAATATTTTTTACTTTTTACTATAATAAATATCCCCCAAAAATATATAAAAAAACGATTTTTCCTGGCCAGTCCCCCCGTCAGCACATCATGGGTTAATCCCCTCCTCCGGTCTACCAGTACCACCTTCTCCTAGCTAATAAGTAGGGGGCCCCTCCTCCCCAGTCCTTGTTCCTTTTTTTTTGGTCGGACGATCAGACCACCTAAGACTCTTCCAGACAAACAAAGAAAATTTCAAGAGACAAGGAAGAAAAGAACCCCCCTGCCGAACCATCCCCACCCAGGTTCAGCCTCTCCTCGGGTTGGAAGGTCCAGAAGTAATAAAGGTATGCCCCTTTATGACACTGGACGCTCAGGTGCATGAGCTGCGGGCGTTTTAGCTTGTAGGAAGCTTACTGTTTTAACAGGGGCTGTGGTGTGGCTCCTGTCCGTCTGTTAGGACATGCTGTGGCTCCCTCTCCTCACTCAGCTCTGAACTCCGTAGGAGCGCGCCGCCCCTCCCTCCTCCACTTTCTGCTAGTCGGCGGTGACATCACAAGGGGGCGGGGCGGGGCCGGGGCGTGCCGTGGGCGGACCCCAAATCGGCTATAAAAACTCTCCAGGGCAGGAAGCTCAGTGTGGTCTGCCACTGTCTGGGAGAGGAAGCTCTAGGTAAGCCTTCAGTTGAGGAGGGGGGTGTGTTAGGATTGTGTCAGCTGCAAGTTTTAAAAGGTATCGCTTTCTTCCTCTAAAAAACACTCTGCCTAACAGGACTTCCATCCTCGTTTTTTAGACACCAAAAAGTGCTGCCACCCTGGAACTTTTTCTTCTCCTTAAAGGTAAACAGGAGGTTTAAAAAAAAAATGTGTGTATGTAAAAAAAAAAAAAAAAAAAAATGAATAAAATGTGTGTATAAATAGATAGAAAAAAAAAAAAAAAACTTTTTAGGTACACGCTTGTTCTTACTGCGTTGGTATCAATTGCTTCACCGCCTGATATGTGTATCTTTTTTACACAGCATGAGCTCACCACAGCCCCAGAATGCACCAAGGTCACCGGACAGGTAGGAGGGGTCAACGGGGGCCATAATGTAAAAGAGTGCAATACCAAGAGCTAAAGGTAGTGTTTCTTGGTTGTCTTTTTAGGAGCAGAAGCCCTAAGATAAGACATGAATGGAGAAAAAAGTCCCGCCACCGCTCAAAATCTCCGCAAGCGTCTGGCTCTCGGGCAATGCATAAGTCCCATTCTAGTCCAGCACGCAAATACACTCACTCTGCGACTGTAGCAGAGCCAAATGTACCAAGACCCCGCCCAGACGATGGTCTTTGCTGGGCATGTTCGACACCATCCGAACCTGGCAAACTTCTATGCACTGGCTGCATTAAAGACGTGGCTACAGACAGGGAAGCAGAGGCCAGAAGAATTAGAGACTATATTCAAGAAGCAGTGGCAGAGGGTATTCAGTCAGCCTCAGTCACCAAATCACCTAGGTCTAGATCCAATCAGCCAGTGCGCGACGAATCACCTGCCCGGGAGGCGCTGTTAATAGACTCATTGGACTCTGAAGAGCCCTCAGAATATTTATTTGATTTTCAATATATTGAATCATTTGTCACAGCCGTAAGGGAGGCCATTGACTGGGATCAGGATGTTCAGCCACCTGAAAAAATTAAAAGATTTTTTCCTAGCCGGAAGAGACAAGGGGTTACCTTACCCCTCTTGCCAGAGATCCGGGAATGGTTCGAGGAAGAATGGGAAAAGCCAGAGAAGCGGGCAAACATACAAAATCGTTTCTCAAGGTTGTACCCTTTTAAAACCCCAGAAGCAGACCTTTGGGACTCTCCGCTGGGCATAGATGCGGCCTTACAACGTCTGGCCCGACAGGTCGCGTTGCCATTGCAAGATTCTACAACCTTCAAAGACCCAATGGATAGACGTGCAGACACAGACCTAAAAAAGGTGTACTCAGCTGCGGGTGCAGCGTGCCGTCCAGCCATTGCCCTAACATCAGTCTCCAGAGCACTCAAGGTTTGGACCACGAGAACCCAAGCAGCCTTAAAGGCAGATACAGGGTCAGAGTCGGTCATACAAACAATGGAAGAATTCGACCTTGCCGCCGATTTCATAGCAGAAGCCTCTATGGACCTGACAAAGTTACTCGCAAAAATCATGGCTTTTTGCAGTGATAGCAAAGAGGGCCCTCTGGTTGCGACATTGGGGAGCAGATAGCACCTCAAAATTGAGGCCTCGTACACACGAGCGGACAGATTTGTTCAAATGTGTCGGCCCGACCGTTTCCAGCCGACGCGGCAAATCTGTCTGTTGGTCTGCTGTGCGTACACACGATCGAATAGAAATCTCCCCGGACCAGAACGCGTGCACGTAAACCACGTACGACGTCACTATAAAGGGGAAGACCAAAGCTTACGGCACCGCCCTCTGTTCCTCTTTTGCTAGTAACGTGTTAGCAAAGGTTTGGTTAGAGCCGATTCGCGCTTTTCGGTCTCCGCGCTTTACAGGTCGTATTCTCGGGTTCAGTGTGTGCTTGTGGGTGCGTATTTGGCAGTCAGTGCTGGCTGTCAGGTCGTTTCTGCTTTGCAGTGGCGTCCTGTCCGCGGGTATCTGTTTGTCAAGCGTACTTTGCAGGTATTGCTGGATTAGGGGGTGCTTTCTGTTTGAGTGTGTTCTTGACTGACCAGCCGGCCGATTTGAAGCCATTATGGAGCAGCAGCGTAACTTTGCTAGAGTTCGTGCTGGATATGGGCTTGCTTCTGGATGTTATTATTATTCCAGACCTTTGGCCAGGAACAGGGGGAGGAGGAGTTCCAGGGCCAAGAATTGGTTGCGCCAGCGTGACCGATTATCTCATATGCCTCTGCTTAGGGAAATCCAGGAGAATAATCCTGATGACTTCAGGAACTTTCTCCGTATGACGGACCCCGTTTTCAACCGTCTGCTGGATCTTCTGTCCCCCTATATCACGAGGCAGGACACTGTGATGCGCCAAGCGATCACGGCCGAGCAGAGGCTTATTGCCATGTTGCGGTACCTGGCGACTGGGAGGAGCCTGCAGGGACCTCAAGTTCTCAACAGGCATCTCTCCCCAGGCACTTGGGATCATCATACCGGAGACGTGTTCTGCTGTCATACAAGTCATGCAGGAGGAGTATCTGAAGGTAAGTTTCCTCTTTTATGAAGCTCACATTCTCTGTCTTTATAAATGGTAGCATTTTTTTTTTTTTTTTTTTTTTGCATTTGTTCCCTAATGACCATGATTTTTCGATGCTGTGTGTTGAATGTTGCCTTTTCTCCCCATGCATGCATGTTGATAAGCTTTCCATGTTCTTTTTGTTGGCCTACCTACATATTTTTTCCTTGCATCACTATTAACCTGTCCAGCATGCTATCCTAGGGACAAACACACCTAGCCTTTTTTTTTTTTGGTGTGTGTGGCATATTTTTCTTTGCTGCATTGTAGTTCAACCCCAACCCCCCTCAGAGGGGTGGGGAGTGTGATAATAAGTGGGATTTTTTTGTGGCCACAACTCCACCCCAATAATAATATAAAATTGTTAATACTGTGATGGTGCACAAGGATGGTTTTTGTATTGTGTTTGCAATGTTTATGTGCCTAAGTACTAATTTTAATTTTTTTTTGTCCCCACAGTTTCCCTCCACGCCACAGGAATGGCAGACTGTGGCTTCCCAATTTGCCCTTCGTTGTGATTTTCCGAACTGCGGAGGAGCAATAGATGGGAAACACGTCCGCATAGTGCCACCACCCCGTTCGGGGTCCTACTATTTTAACTACAAAGGTTTTCATAGTATCGTGTTGATGGCGGTGGTGTCGGCACCATACGAATTTTTGTATGTGGACGTGGGGAAGAATGGCCGGCTGTCTGATGGGGGAGTGTTCGCACGGACTAAATTTTACAACCGTCTACAAACTGCCACCGGATGAAAACAATGTGGAAGGACTTCCGTTTGTTTTTTTAGCGGACGAAGCTTTCGGGCTTGGACCTCACCTCATGCGGCCTTTTCCCCAGAGGACTCTTACCCCGGAGAGGAGGGTGTTCAATTTTAGGCTAGCCAGGGCCCGGAGGGTAGTCGAGAATGCCTTTGGGATACTCGCCAGCCGGTTCCGCCTGTTCCAGACAGCGATACATCTGGCGGAATATAAATTGAACCATGTTGTTTTTGCCTGTTGCATATTGCATAATTTTTTACGCAGGCATTCCCAGACGTACCTACCCAACATCGGTGCTGAGGCAGGACTACCCTCAGATACCTTTCCTGGGCTGGACACTGGTCGCGCTGGCTCGGCCACCCAATCTGCTCGTGAGGTACGCGACAAATATGTTGAGTACTTCATGGGTCGGGGGGCCATAGCTATGCCAGATCATATTTCTTTCTAATTCGGCCCCCAAAAGAAAGAAATATTACAAAATATAATAAATAATTTGACCATTGGACTCTATATACAGTTGTTTGTCATTATTGCTTTTTCTATTTTTCTCTGTCTTCTTGGTTCTCAAACTAGTGCACTTCTAGTGCCAAATGTAGTTGTCATGTTTTAGTAAATAACCACAATTGTACATTACAGGCATACCCCACTTTTAAGTACACAATAGAAGGGTCACTTCTGCACACAAACTAATGAGCTTCCAGCATTTCTAAAACCTGGCTTAACTGAACAAGCTGGTGTTGGAAGAATAATGGTTTTTATGCAGAAGTGAGGCTGATATTGCGATTTGCAGCGGTAATAAATAAACCCTAGTGTGTACTTAAAAGCGGGTTATGCCTGTAGTTACAAGTCACTCATCTACAAACTGGGTATTGAGCATATATAAAGAACAAGCCACTCATTTTAGCGTTTAAATATTTTAATCAAAACTTGTTTGGTTAGCGAAAATTTAACATTTTTGGAGTAAAAAATTTATTTTTATTTTTTTGAAAAACTATGGATTATACAAAACTTTTTTTTTTTTTAAAATATAGAAAAAATAGTACAAAAAAACACATTACAAAGTACAACAAGGTCATTACTACAACAGTCTCCCAATGTCACCCCGGAACACACCAAATTTGGAAGATGCACACATTCTGTGTGTGTGAGTGAGAGGGCCCAAATGGGGATTATATCCTGACCTCCCATGACAAATGTCCACATGTGCTATCTGGCATCATGGGTGATCAATGTGTGTGGGTGCAAACCCTTCCCTCTCACCTGCTTGAGAAGGGAGGAAGGGGGTGTACCCACAAAGCAAAGACAATCGATAACCTGTGATGGCAGATAGCACATGTGGACACACTGGGGTAGATTCATGTAGATCAGCGGATCTTTTGATCCGTGTGATCTATCTGTTTTACGATCCGCCTGCGCCAGTTTTTGAGGCAAGTGCTGTATTCAGAAAGCACTTGCCTCGTAATTAGCCCTGGCGGATCGTAAATCCCCCGGCGGAATGCAAATTCCGCGGCTAGGGGGAGTTTACTATTTAAATCACGCGCGTCCCCGCGCCGATCGTACTGCGCATGCGCCGCTGGCTAAATTTCCCAGCGTGCATTGCTTTAAATGACGTCGCAAGGACGTCATTGTTTTCGACGTTAACGCAATTAACGTATGGCCGTATTCCCGGACGACTTACGTAAACGACGTAAAAAATTCAAAACTCGACGCGGGAACGACAGCCATACTTAACATAGGATCCGCCGCACTTACCCCGCATATAGCAGGGGTAACGATCCGCCGGAAAAAGCCGAACGCAAACGACGTAAAAAAAAAGCGACGGCCGGGCGTTCGGTTCTGAATCGGCGGTTCTCCTCATTTGCATATTCGTTGCGTAGAAAAAAAGAAGCGCCACCTAGCGGACGGCGGGAGAATGCAGCCTAAGAACCGACAGTGTAACTCACTTACACCAGTCGGCTCTAAGGGAGATCTATGCGGAACCTGATTCGAGGAATCAGCCGCATAGATCCGAGCGTCGGATCTCACAGATCCGACGGTGTATCAGTAGATACACCGTCGGATCTCTACATGAATCTACCCCAACTCCTTCTTCTTCACCAACTCCTTCTTCTTCACCAACTCCTTCTTCTTCAACAACTCCTTCTTCTTCAACAACTCCTTCTTCTTCAACAACTCCTTCTTCTTCAACAACTCCTTCTTCTTCACCAACTCCTTCTTCTTCACCAACTCCTTCTTCTTCTTTAAAAACTCCTTCTTCTTCTTCAACAACTCCTTCTTCTTCACTAAATACTCTTTCCACATTTTCGTTTTCCTCATCTCTCCCTTCCACCACTCCTTCTTCTACCTGGTTCTCCTCCTCCACATGGCTAGATTGTTTCTTATGAGAGAGTTTGGGCATCCTTGCCTCCTCAAATTGCTGTCCTGTTCTTTCCCCTAGAAATATCAGGAAACAAAAGGTATACTTATCAGCACACAGATATTGGAGGAGGGCATTAATAAATCATAATCATTGTGTCAAAGTGTGTTAAAAACTTTGGATTATTGGCTTCCGCCACCAAACCTTACCTTTGTTTTTATAATGACTTCTCCCAAGCTGTGATAATGACCCTTTTTAGCGAAGGGACACCCATGGAAGCAGGGGCGGACTGACAACTCATGGGTCCCCCGGGCAATAGAATATTAGGGGCCCCCAGGCTTACAAATGCCCACTAAGCCAGGTGGCAGTATAGAGGCGGGGCAGCTAAAATCTCAGTCAGTAGTTTCACATCAAAAGCATGTAGGCTTTGGACATATCAGGGACAGTTGAGCTAAATTTTCTGATTTTTACATACTGTCCCTGGTTTTAATGAGCCTGGCATCTCTGATGGGGCCCCCTAGGGGCATGGGGCCCTCGGGCAGTGCCTGATTTCCTCAGTGGTCAGTCTGCCCCTGCATGGATGCCCCTCCCTAAAAATTAGGTGTCACAGACTGTTAAAAATGAATCTCATTATGGGGGAGACACAGGTGCTCTTGAGTCCAGATGTGAATCCAGCTGCTTATTATCACTGTGTGAATGTGAATGAATCCTGTTTGTCTTTTCACATTCGAATCAGTTAGGAAATCTACATTATTTTATCCACAATGTGTAATAACTTTTCTATAAAAGCCAAATAGCCATGTCCTGGTGTGCTGTTCCTAGGACATAGTATTTGGGTGAAACGAGGTGATTTAACGATGTTTCTTAAGAACGATCGTGCAAAACTTATTTTTTTCTTTTACAGGAAATATACAAAAAAATGTGTTCCAAAGTACAACCAGTCCAACAAGGCACATGCATAAATATACATAGCAAACAATGATATCACACAATTGTAAACCACCCCCCCCCCCAAAAAAAAATACCTACTTTTATCCAGGATTTTCTTTATCTTCCGAAACTGGTGTGGCTCACGCAACTTCAAATCGGACCAGCGCTTGCGTAGCTGCTCTTTGGACCTGCTCACCCCAAAGATCTCAGTAAGCCTCTTCGCCACCTTGTCCATAATTTTGGCCTTACGGCGGTTCGGGGTGCTGTATGGGCCATAATCCCCATCATAATCCTTCCTGCGCAGCATGTGTACCATCTCCACCATCTCCTCAAAACTCATATTCGTGACCTTGTACCGTTTGCTCCTTGAGCGGGACGTTCCTGGCTGTGTCCCTTCCTGATCCTCATGAGAGGGTAATGCTCGCTCGTGTGACATCGCCATCTTTTCGTTTCACACTGATAAGGGGCGTGGAAAAGAGGAAAAGTTCCGTCATGGGCGTGGACGAAGGCGGCGTTTCACGCATGTGCGGATGAATACGTCGTGTTTACGCGGAGCTTACTCGCGTGGTAAAACGATGACATACACATATGCCGCTAACTTGCAATATGAGGCCCTGGATGTTGAAATGGGGGAGTTAAAAGCGGGCGGAGACATTGCGAACGAAGAGGGCGGCGGTATAGCTTTGCGCGGCCTATATAAGGATATCAACGTGATTACGTCGGTTACGCGGAGATTACTCGAGCGTACACGAGGAGCTACAGAGACGAAGGTAAATTACAACATGGGATCAGCAGAGGCCTCTCAACTTTGAAACCCCATGTGGGGGTGGGGATTTGGGATGGTGTTAGGACCGTTTGCGCTATTTAGGTAGCTTGGAGCCACCAATGCGAGTTTTGGCCAAAAATGCTTGAACACATCACTACATATATATATGACAATGCTCTACCTCTTTATTTTTGTCTTGTGTATTCACATCATGCATGTATTGTTCTGTATTGGTTGGACAGAGGTAATTAGGTTGTGTATTAGCTCATCAATGCTGTGTGAGGGGCATGATATCTACACATGAAATAGTGCCTTGATGATTGGTAACATAAAAAAATTGTGGATGATTAGAGATGGCATGTATTTATTTTCATGTTACCAAAGGGTCTGCATGTTCCAAAAATGAGTTGCACAACAATGGAGCGGAGCTGGCCAGCATTGTAGCAGCAGGACACATTGGGGGTTATTTACTAAAGGGAAATCCAGTTTGCACTGCAAGTGCAATGCAAGTGCACTTGGAAGTGCATTCTCCATAGATCTTGAGGGGAAGATCTGAAATGAAGGGAAGCTCTGCTTATTTTATCAACCAGGTGGAGGCTAAAATTGAATATATTTTTCCTGGTGCCTTCATGGCAGCATACATATGGTTGGTGGCTCCGCCCTCATCCAACCCACAGGACCAATTATAACTCTTTAAAAGAGAGCGACAGCCTCCCCCTCTGACATTCTTTTTTCTGTCCTCAAACCTGCAGGATCATGGATCACCTGGATTCAGCCCTTACCAAGCCACTGTGTTGGCCAGCCATTACAGGTTCATGCTCCCCTGTAGATGAAGTCCCATATCTTAGGCTGCTAAATGCGCCAAAAAGGTTTGGGAGCCCATTTTTCTGTGGATCTTTTCTGGGTCTGGAGTTCAGGTATTTTCCTCCATCCGTGACTGAAAACACTGCTCCAAGGTAAAAGACGACTGATTACAAATTTTGCAGTGCTATTTTTCACTGCTGATGATTGTGGCTTGTTGGAGACAGGTGGCTATTAAGCCTTCTACAGCTGCTTACAGGGCATATATGATCATATGCGTTCATGGGTGTATATATGCATATTCGTAGGTACGCTATACATATAGGTATGTGTTCCAGAAGAAAAAAAAAAAAAAATAATAATAATAATAATAATATATAAAAAGAAAAGTTAAACCACGCAGGTTAACCTTGTTGGTTTCCCTCTTTAACAGCCCTTCCCCGCAGCTCAGTATTACAAAAAGATCCTCAACATACCACTAGGTAAGTGGCTGCAACTACCAGGTAAGTTCAAAATAAAAAAGAGCACGTGACTACCTTCTATAGAGGAAAAACAGAATTTTTCTGTCCTTTCCTTCTTTTGCAGCCCGCAACCTCAACCTCAGCCAAGTCGATGACAGAGGGGCACAGAAGAAGGGGTCCAAAGCTCATGGTGTCCCAAAGAGTGGTCACTCTGCTTCAGCCTACACACCTGACAGCCGCAGGTCTTCCCGACATTCGGCTAGAAAGTATCCCTCTCCTCATCACCCTGCCACCCCCAAAGCCTGCTGGGTCTGCGGTGATGATGCGCTTCCAAAAAAATTGGTCTGCAGTTACTGCTTTCTGGGAGCAGCCGGAAATGAGGAAAAGGAGAGGGAGGAATACTGGGTCAACATTAGGAAAATAATTAAAGACGCAATCCAGGAGTCGTCTCCATCTCAAGGTCCAGCTACCTCTTCATCAAAAGATATTTTTCAGGGGTCTGCCCCCAAGATCCCAGGTCGGCAGATAAGTGCAGGGGCCAGTTTGGATGACTCCCAAGATGCATCCGAGAAGCAAGGGGCCCACTACGATTCTGGGGTACCTGATAATTTTCTGGCCGCCTTAATGCGAAAATATGGGTAGCAGGCCAGGTCGCCTATATCCATCCTCGTGGGCTGTACCCTCCAGCTGACACTAGTGCTCAGCTGTTTTTCTTACCATCTATGGATCACTCGGCTACTGTAAGAAATGCAGCACATTCCTCAAGAGGTGCAGCGTCTCAAGAAGACATATTGGGTCACAAGATTGAGAACGGCCTCAAATCTAAATATGAGACAGCTGAGAGAGCGTGAGAATCAGCAGCCGCTTTAGCTTCAGCTGCCGAGACAACAAAGGCATGGTCTACCAATTTTGAATTAGCCTTGAGCCAGGGCCTCGAGCCAGAGGAAATTCTCAATTCTCTGGAGCAATTAAATTGGCTTCAGGATCTATGGTCGAGGCAGCAGCGAAAACACTGGAATCTTCCTCTCAGGCCTTACTGCATACAGTAACTGCCAGGAGGTATAGGAGTAGGCAAAGCCACCTCCAGGCTACCTCATGAACATAAGGAAAGAAGGGGACGCGTCTAGCTCTCCCGGAATTCAGAAAGCCCTTTTGACTTCCTGTTTACTCAAGCTGAACCAGCGCGTACTGCCATTCTGGTTTAACGGGAAACTGACTCCCCTACAATTCGCCTTGGTCGCACCAAAAAAAAAAAAAAAAGGGAAAAAAAAAAAAAAGACTTTCTAGCTCAACAGGCTCCTATGTCCTTGCTACTCACCAAGGTCCATATAGAATAAAAGATCTCAGGACTCTGATTCAGCTTACACAAAGCCCATACATGATGGATTTCAGTTCCGAGTTCCGTGAGCTGTTTGGGGGTTCATACCTCTCAAATCTTTTCCCTTTCTGGTTATTTGAAAAAAGGAAATGCGTGTGTTTCTTTTTTTTTTCCATCCTTCAGATGTACGCAATTCATCCCAGGTCTACAGCAAACTGGTCAACCTGGCAATCCTCGGGTGAGAATCCCTTAAAAAAAATGGGACTCATGGCAGTACGACCAGAAGTGGAGATGGCCCCTGTAAAGCCTTAAGGGTTTCCACCTGCATTTTCATCAGGTTCTCCTACCCCTTATGTTCCAAGACATTAGTGGACTTCATTTACAATTTTGATGCCTGCCTTTAGGCACACCATGCGCCCCGGATCTTAGCAGAAAGATCTAGTGTTAATCTCTTCCGAGGGGAAAAGTTGCACTTTCCACATGAGCAGGAAGATGTTCTATCTTCATTTCATTACAATAAGGTTTCCGATCTCGTATACAAGAGGTGTATGTTCACCTTAGCATGAATGCATCTGGTCAAGTAATTACCAAAAAAAAAAAAAACATATATAAAAATGTTTTAGTCTTTTTGCCTATGCAAAGATTATATTCCTAAGAGACTGATGTCTCCCCTAAAGAGAAGAAAGTCCCCACCCACAGCCTAAGCTGGGAACATGACAATCGGAATCATATCGGGGTCCTCTTACATCCTCCCCCTGGACTCTGGCAGCATGGTGGGAACATTAACATCTCTACACCTCGTTACAACAGACTTTCCTAACGGAAAGGTCCGGGTCTCAGAGAATTCTACTTTTTAGAAGTAGTACCGGTCCTGTGCTATAATCAAGTCTTCTCGGTGGGTGGAGCCACTTGCAGTTGGTTCCTACTCCTTGGTCCATCCCTGTAGCAGCAGCGGTTCTTCTGAATTTCAGCAACCTTAGGGGACTCAGTTGACCAAGACAACTGGTATTTAAATAAGGACAGTTCGGTATCCAACATACAGGAGTCACAAGGTACCGCTGACATATCAATATTCTGCCAGAACATTACCTCTGAAGGACGAGTCCATTCCCACACAGGTGAGCATCAGGTCGACCTTAACCTGAGTCCAGTCCCAAAGGACGAACACACGCACATAGGCAGATCGTCATTCTTCAAAAGCATTCCTGATATGACTCAAGGCCAAGAGGATCTCACCAGCCTCAAGCAGTTGATGTTTTAAAAAAAAAAAAAAAAGGGAAGGGAATAAATAATTTGGCTGATCACCTAGGAAGGAAAATACCAACTCCAATACGCAGCTATTGGTTCAGCTTGCCTCCGAGAGGCTGTCCTCATGGGCTAGTCCGCTAGTTAAGATCTCTTCCTTTTGGTGCATGTTTGTTTTTACACGAAAGGCTGCCAGTTCCTTCACACAATTTCCCAATCTCAAGGGTAATACGGGCGTATGCCCTCCTACCTGGTTAAGTGCCAGCGCCTAGCAGAGAATTGGTTCACCTCCCCAACTACAAATCCTCGGTTGGTCTAGGAAATCTTGATACAGGCTGCCAGACGAGCAGGCCCCGTTCGGTCCTTCTGCCGATTCCAGTTGCGTACATTCGCATATCCGAAAGAGTTCACTCCTATCCGCTTTCGGATGTCCCTGGAGTTAATCATCAGGAATGGAGAAGGGGGGAAAAAACTAAAAGTTCAGTCACTCCCACAAGATAAATGGCACTTTTACCCAGAAAGTCTTCCTCCAGTAGCACCTTTTGACAGGAAGAAAAGCCTCTTTCAGCCCTGGAAGACATCAGATGGAACCTAAATTCACAATAAGAACATGCCTCGAGGGCAATCATTCATTTTTTTTCCCCAGATAGGGTGACTACGTCTAAAGGGGGATGTGCCACTGCTATTCAGTTTACTCGCAGTCTTTCCTTGCACATACACGAGAATCTTCTATGTAAGACGCTACTCTCTTTTTTCCATACTTCTAAGCACCGTCTCATCCGTTCAAAGGCCCTCAAAGTCCAAGCCTCCGTATTTAGGATTCCGATGTTTCAATTTAAACAAGTTGGTCATCTGGCAGTCTTGCCAGTTCAAGTCCAGAGCTCCCTCTGCGAGCCAATTTATCTAAGAATGGGTAGTCCCAAATCTTTCAGTATGTTCCAACAACTCCTGACTGGCCAAACCAGTTAGAAGAAGACTTCTTCAGGCGTCTCGGATCTGGCAGGCATGCTACCAGCTTACCTTGGAAAAAAAAAAAAAAAAAAGAGGGGGAGAAAGTTGTGGACACCAAGGACAACTTCATCAAGTTGGATGGTTCATCTTATCCAGACAACATACTGGGCTAGTGGTCCTCCGCTCCAAAGTCAAAGAAGACTTGTGCGGGGAATGGCGGCTTTCTGGACTACAGCAACACTAGAATCTTCCAAGCGCCCTGCCATTAGGCAACCGTCATTCTACACCGCATTCATGACCTAGTTGGGTCTACTCTTACTCATAGTGATGTAGGGGGAAAAGTGTGTTCAGCTGTTTTCGCTTGGATAGAGATTAAAATACTTTTTGCAGCAACCCTCCTATAAGCGAGTTATTTACCATATGTATGCTGCCATGAAGGCACCAGGAAAATGGAAAATTGAATACTACCTTTCTGTAATTTTCCTTTCCTGGTGCCTATCCATGGCAGCATACGCCCTCCCTTTCTTAGAATCCTTAATTGTTTGAGTCTAGTTACAAGAATGTCAGAGGGGAGGCTGTCGCTCTCTTTTAAAGAGTTATAATTGGTCCTGTGGGTTGGATGAGGGCGGAGCCACCAACCATATGTATGCTGCCATGGATAGGCACCAGGAAAGGAAAATTACAGAAAGGTAGGTATTCAATTTTCCATTTTTTTCTTGCATGTCCCCTTCGGGGCTACAGCGATTGCATTTCCAAGTGCACTTTCAGGCAGTGTACTTTCAAGTGCTTTTGCAGTGCTAAAGTGATTTTTTCTTTAGTAAATAACCCCCAATGTGTTTGTATACTAGTTCCACAATGATTGTACACATACATATTCAGAAAATGACACAGCTGAGCCATTTTTCATGTGGGTTTTTAGATATTTATTTTTGTATATTCTAGAGCATTAATCTCAACATAAAGAACGCAAGATGGACCAGTTGGCGATCCAAGAGAACACTCTAAAATTGATCGAAATCTATCGGGAAAAGCAAAACCTTTGGGATAGCAGGCACCCATGCTACCCAAATAAGCTCCTGAGAGCAGACACTCTCCAAGAGATAGCAACCTACATGCAGACGTGGGTTCCATCCTGCACAGCAAACATGGTGAAGGATAAAATGAGCAATCTCAGGAGCACCTATCGGAAAGTATATAAAGAGCTTAAAAGCCAAAGATCTGGATCAGCAGCACATGCGCAAAAGGAGCCCAGGCTGTGGTACTTCCGCGAGCTTGCATTTTTGGATGATGAACTAAAGGGCCGGCCATCACTTTCCAATCTTCCTTCCAGCCTTCCTCCCACGCTTCCTTGCAGCGAAACTTCCCAGGATCCCCACGCCCCTGCAGAGCCAGCGGAGGGCCTGGCTGACATGGACCCAGATCTGGCGATCTTCAGTGAGGTATAGTAGTGTCCTAAATATTTCTTAGCTGCTAATTTGGGTTTGATTCTTGAGTTACTATTGTATAAATTATAAAGTTTGGACCAACAAAAAAAGGCGTGTGCATAAAACTAGGGATCTCAGGGATGCCAACTGAGGGGTCTGAAGGACAGTCAGTTCTATTTTAATTAAGAAAACAAAAAGAGTCTAGAGCCAAATAATGTGTGTGTGTGCTTGATTGAGCTAAATATTACAACATGTCCCTTTTTTTGACACAGGAAGAGCCCAGCCAGGAGGTGGCAGCTCCTCAGGACCATGTCAGCCAGGTGGAAGGGGTGAGTGGCAGCCAGGAGGAGGCTGGGCCGAGTGGAAGTCAGCATGTCCCCAGGCTCAGCACCATAAGCCAGGTCCCTCCCCTCCAGATGAGGCGACCAGGCCAAAAGAGGCACATGAGGCAGATGGAGGAGGAGAGCCTCAAAATGATGAGGGAGGCTGCGGAAATAATGAGGGCCCCCCTCAACCCCACAGACGCCTTCAGTGCCTCTGTGGCTCATGAACTGAGCCGAGCGGAGGAGGACCAAAGGGACCTGGCTAAGGACTTGATAAACAAGGTAATTTTCTGGATGCACAGGGGCATGCTGACCAGGGACACAGACCTGAGTGACCCAGCCCAGCCTGCTCCCCATCTTCTGCCTCCTGCTGCCACATCATCTGCACCTGCAAGGGGCCATGGATGGGCCCGTGAACGTTCTGCTGCAAGGCAGCCAGGAAGGAAGGCTGGAAGTAAGAAGAGAAGGTGATTACCTGCCTTCCAGTTCATTATCCAAAAATGTGAGGTTGTTGGAGTACCACAGCTTGTGTTTGTTTGCTCATGTGCTGCTGATTCAGATTTTTTTTGTTTCGTGTCTCCTGAGATTGTTCATTTTATCCTTCATCATGTTGTGGAATGCACAAGTCTGCATGTAGGTTGCTATCTGATCAAGTGGTGCAGATCATGTTTATTCTAATTTAGTTTAGTGCCAAAATAAATGGCTTTTTGTATTTACGTTAAAACCTTGTCTATTGTGTTTTCTACTGTGGTGATTATGCCCCAAACCTTCTACAAATACAAGGTGGAATTTTGTAAGGACACAAACTTCTGTGTGGGGGGGGGGGGGGGTAGGTTTGGAGTGACAACTTGGTAACTCATGGAAACCCCAAAAGACAAAAAATTTACATCATTTGCAAAGCCAAAACAAAAAAAAATGCATTGAAAGAAAAAGATGGAAAAAAAAATGCATTGTAAAAAAAAGGTGGAAAAACCAAAAATAATGCATTGAAAAAAAAGGTGCAAAACAAAAAAAAAATGCATTGAAAAAAAAGGTGCAAAAACCAAAAAAATGCATTGAAAAAAAAAGGTGCAAAACAAAAAAAATGCATTGAAAAAAAAGGTGCAAAAACCAAAAATAATGCATTGAAAAAAAAGGTGCAAAAACCAAAAATAATGCATTGAAAAAAAAGGTGCAAAAAAAAATGCATTGTAAAAAAAAGGTGTCAAAAAAAAAATGCATTGAAAAAAAAAGGTGCAAAAAAAAAAAAATTGCATTGTAAAAAAAAGGTGCAAAAAAAATAATGCATTGTAAAAAAAAGGAGCTAACAAAATAAAAAAATAAGCTTTGAAAACAAACAAAAAAATAAATAAATAATGCAAGCACAAAATAAACAGCAGATGAGAACGTAAAAATGTATTAGAACAACATTAAGTAAAAAAAAAAAAATCTATTCATGTGGAGGAAAGCTCAAAAAATTAGGACATGCAGCAACAAAATAATTACAAAAAGACAACGCGATATACTACAATCAAACTTTGCTATATTGGGACAACTCAGTCTATGAATAGCATCAGCAATAGAACGGCTTGATTCTAGCAAGAGAACGAAGAAAAGGCAATAAACGATACACTATAGATATAGTTAAAATGACGAATGTGCCAACTCACAAACAACACGAGGTTTACCTGAACGAGCGTCTCCGTCCCCTCTTTTTGTCTGAGCATGCGCGCGATTTTGTCCGATGGTTTTGTGTACTAACCATCGAACATGTCGGACAGACGGGTTTGCAGCGGACAGATTTCAAAGCATGCTTTGAAATCTGTCGGGTGGACAAATCTGTCTGCTCGCCCGTACACACGATCGAATCTGTCTGCTGAAACGGCCCGGCAGACGGGTTTCAGCGGACATATCCACTCGTGTGTACGAGGCCTGAGTCTCTGTAACATTCTGTTTAACGGCAAGGTGCTGTTCGGAAAGACCCTAGAAGAAGCTATTAGTCGAGCTACTGGGGGAAAGTCGGGTCTAATACCACAAAGACCCAGGAAGACACAGCAGGCCACCCGGCCAGCCCAGCTAGACTACAAGAGGGCGTATGACGCCAGGTCATACAGGCCAGGACGGGAATATACAAGACCGTACTGGAAAAATCCACAAAATTCTTTCTTGCGGAAAGTAAAGTCTAGAGCGGCACAGACCGCGAAAAAACCCGAGAAGTCTTTTTGACGGGTTAACCGCCCATTCCCCCCAGGTGGGCGGCAGGTTAATGTCCTTCTGGGGAGTATGGGCGGAAGAAGTCAAGGACCAGTGGGTCCGCAAAACGGTCAAATACGGTTACAGAATATCTTTTCAGAAGAAACCACCCAATACGGTGGTCCACACAGAATGGCCGACAGACCGGAGGAAACGGAACTGCTTACAAGAATATTTAGACGACTTACAGCAAAAGAATGCAATTTCACCGGTACCCCTATCCCAAAAAGGAAAAGGGGTATACTCGCCAATCTTTTTAGTTCCCAAAGCATCGGGGGATCTCAGACCAGTTCTGGACCTGAGGTTTCTAAACCACTTCATAGAACCCAAGACGTTCAAGATGGAATCTGTATTTACAATCATCTCTGTGTTGCAACCAGGAGACTGGCTGATATCAGTCGATCTAACGGATGCATATTTGCACGTCCCAATCAACGACAGCCACCAAAGATACCTAAGATTCTTGGTAGGGAAAGATCACTTCCAATTCATGTGTCTGCCGTTCGGCATCAGCACAGCTCCGCGAGTGTTTTCCAAGATCCTGCTAGCCGTGATTGCCATCATTCGCCTGAAAGGCATAAAAATATTTCACTACCTAGACGACATTCTGGTAGTGGCACGCTCGAGCGGAGAACTGGCGTCCCAACGCAAGACGGTTCTAGAGATCCTATCATTGGCTGGATCATCAACAGGAAAAAGAGCCAATTGATTCCCTCACAACAGATGGAATATCTGGGACTGATTTTCAATACAAACAGAGGCCTTGTCCTCCTACCCGAACGGAAGAAGGCAGAATTGGTAGCCTGCATCAGCACCGTGATGAAGTCAACGTCGCTAACGGCAAGAGATTGTATGACCCTACTCGGGATGTTTACTGCAGCAAGCCCAACCATTCCTTGGGCAGGGTTCCACACAAGAGCCTTCCAGGCAACCTTCCTGAACCAATGGGACGGTACCTCTCTCCATCAGAGGATTCGCATACCAAGCCGGATTCGACAGAACCTAGCGTGGTGGAAGTCATCAGAGAACCTGTCGCTGGGCATGCCCCTCAGCCCCGGGGACTGGGTTCTGATAACTTCGAATGCCAGTCTCCGGGGCTGGGGTGCTTACTGCCTCGGCAGACAGGTGCAGGGAGTTTGGAGCAAGACAGAATCCCGACACTCCAACCTCTTGGAGCTGCAGGCCGCATACCTGGCCTTGCGGGCCTTCGAGAAGCTAGTACAGGGAGCTCGAGTCAAACTAATGTTAGACAACAAGATGGCGGTGGCATATATAGCCCGACAGGGCGGAACCAAGAGCTTGGCACTTCTGCAGGTAGCAACCAAAATATTTGTGTGGGCCGAAGCACATCTGGAAGCCCTAACAGCAGCCTACATTCCGGGCAGCCAGAATTCCATCGCGGATCATCTAAGTCGGGAGTTCCCCAACAAGAACGAATGGGCCTTGAACAAGAAGTTCCTAGAACCAATCTTTGCCGAGTGGGGGACACCCTCAGTGGATCTAATGGCGACCCAAGTCAATACAAAGACACCCCAATTTGTGTCCAGGTTCCGTTGCAACAAAGCCTTGACCCAGGATGCCTTCTCTATTCCATGGGACTTTCCCCTAGTCTACATCTTCCCACCGGTGCCGCTAGTAATGAGGACCTTGTTAAAGATCGCGAGAGAAAAGGTCCACACAATAATAATTCTACCATTTTGGCCGCAGAGGCCGTGGTTCCCTCTACTCCTACACATGGCATCGGCCCCCCCGATACGTCTGCCGCTAAAGAGGGATCTCCTGTGGCAGCGCCAATGGATACACCCCAACCCGAACAGGTTGCAACTGACGGCCTGGCTGCTGAATCAACCAGACTCCAGGCACAAGGCGTTTCAAAGGAGGTAATCTCAACACTGCTAAAGGCTAGAAAGGCCTCAACTAACGCCACCTACAACAGGATTTGGGCAAGTTTACAACTTTTGCGTTACAGAAAAGTTTTGCTTCGGTGAATCCAAATGTGGCACAAGTACTAGACGTTTTGCAATCTGCTCTAAACAAAGGCTTAGCCTATAGTACATTGAAGGTACAAATTTCAGCCTTGTCGTGTTTTACAGGATACAAGTGGGCAGACGAACCTCTGGTAAAACAATTCCTAAAAGCGACCATGAAGATTAATCCTCCAAGAAAGTCTCTATTTCCGGCCTGGGACTTAGGCACAGTACTAAGAGCACTGCTTCTACATCCTTTTGTACCGGCAGAATCCTGTCCATTCTGGTTTCTAACACTTAAACTGGTCTTTCTCACCGCCGTAACATTGGCAAGAAGGGTATCCGAGCTGGCAGCCCTGTCCAGTAAGGAACCGTACTGCATCATCCTTCCAGACAAGGTAATTCTGAGGCCTTCACCAATAACAACGCCCAAGGTAATTTCAAAATTTCACCTTAACTGGGAGGCAGTGCTACCTAGCTTTACATCACCTCCTAGGCAGGAAGAAGAACTGAACCTCAGACCTCTTGACATGGTAAACCTTTTCTCAATTTACCTGCATCGTTCTCAACAAGTGCGCAAAACGGATTCCCTTTTCATCTTACCCTCTGGGCCTAAAAAAGGACAAGCAGCCTCAACAAGAATAATCTCGACCTGGATCACCAAAGTAATAAAACTCACGTACGAGAAACAAGGGCCTATTCAGGCAACTAGAGCTCACTCTACCAGAGGGGTGGCAGCCTCCTGGGCAGCATTTGCCAAAATACCAGTTGAGGAAATATGCAGGACGGCCAGTTGGAGTTCCTGCAAGACCTTTGCAAGACATTACAATCTAGACGTGACGTCATTTAAGGCGTCTCGTTTCGGAAATGCCGTGGTATCGGCTCCTTTTCAGGCAAAATAAAGAAAGATTCACTTAAGCAGCATTTATAGTTGTCGTCCGAGTCTTATATACATTTTCCCTCCCCTGGGGTGCTAAATTAAATCCCATGATGTGCTGACGGGGGGACTGGCCAGGAAAATGGAAAATTGTTATTCTTACCTACGGTAATTTTCCTTTCCTGGCCTGTCCTCACGTCAGCACAGCCTTTCCCTCCCTATAGTCTGTCGTCCGCCAAATTAGTGGAACAAGGACTGGGGAGGAGGGGCCCCCTACTTATTAGCTAGGAGAAGGTGGTACTGGTAGACCGGAGGAGGGGATTAACCCATGATGTGCTGACGTGAGGACAGGCCAGGAAAGGAAAATTACCGTAGGTAAGAATAACAATTTTCCATTTTTTCCTTTTCTTCTACATATTTTTCAGTACAAAAAATCGCAATAAGCGTTTATTGATTGGTTTGCGCAAAAATTATAGTGTTTACCAGTGGCGTAACTAGAGTCTTCAGGGCCCCGGTGCAAGAAATCATGAAGGGCCCCCCCCCCTCCACAGTGAATTGACAGTCAGGTGGACCCCTCACACTGGCGGGCGGGCACCTCACACAAGCGCGTGAAGGCCCCCCCAGACTTGGCTGAATTACAGGGCCCAGTCGAAATGACGACTGCTGCGACACTGATAATTCCGCCACTGGTTAAAGTTGTGCTACGTACAGAGTCCGGGGTGTGTTTAACAATCAGCAGATAAAGATACTCCAAAATTCTAGTGTTGGCACCTCAATCATCCCGGCACCATGGTTGTTATGGTGTCAGGATGATTGAAGCGCATTATTTCTATTATCACATGGTAATATAGAATGAAATTATTCAACTTACCATAATGCAGAATCAGTAGGCGCCCTGATGTCACTGTCCCCAGCCACCGGAGTGCTTCCTTACATCTAAGGTGTCTCCAGCAAATTGCCTCCTTACATCTCAGGTGTCCCCAGCGGAGTGCTTCCTTACATCTCAGGTGTCCCCAGCGAAGTGCCTCCTTACATCTCAGGTGTCCCCAGCGGAGTGCTTCCTTACATCTCAGGCAGGCCTGGACTGGGACAAAAAATAGGGCCGGCCATTTTGGAATGAGCAGCCCATGACTTCTTAACCCGGCCCCTTCTCCACTCTCCATCCTGACAGATCCCCTGGGAGAGGGGAGGGGGAAACCCTGCAAAGGTGCAGGGGGCGAGGGGACAGGGATAGAGCAGGGGCAGCAGAGAGCACAGGGAACAACCTTGAGAACATGGGGTGGGGTGAGAGCACGGGGGAGGCAGAGAACACAGGGAGGAAGAGGAGAGCACAAGGGGACTGGAGAGCATAGGGGTCTGGAGAGCACAGGGGGAAGCAAAAACACGGGGTGGGACAGAGAGCATGGGGGCAGAGAACACAGGTGGGAGGCGGAGATCATGGGGGGCTGTAGAGCACTGGGGGAGGTGGGGATCACTGGGGGGGGGCGAAGGGCACAGGGGTGGCAGCAGAGAGCATGGGAGGAGGTGGAGAGCACAGGGGGTAGGTGAAGATCAATGGGGGGGCTGGAGAGCACTAGGGAGAGGCGTAGGGCAGCGTAGAGCATAGGGGGGGCTAGAGAGCACTAGGGGGCCTAGAGAGCACTGAGGGAGAGGCAGAGGGCACAGGGGGCAGCGTAGAGCATGGGGGAGGTGGAGAGCACAGGAGGGAGGTGGAGTGAAGAGGGGGGCTGGAGAGCGCTGGGGCGAATAGAGAGCGCTGGGGCGAATAGAGAGCACTGGGGGAATAGAGAGCACTGGGGGAATAGAGAGCACTGGGGGAATAGAGAGCACTGGGGGGGCTGGAGAGAATTAGGGGGAATTGAAAAGAGCACAGGGAGAGAGCCAGAGGGCACAGGGGGGCAGCGTGGAGCATGGGGGAGGTGGAGAGCACAGGGGGAGAGGCGGAGGGCACAGGGGGAGACCGTAGAGCATGTAGGGAGGCGGAGAGCACAGGGGGAGGTAAAAAAACACAAGGGAAGAGGTGGAGGGCACTGGGGAGCAGCCTAGATCATGGGGGGGAGGTGGAGAGGTGGAGAACACAGGAGGGAGGAGGAGAGCACAGGGGGGGCTGGATAGCACTGGGGGAGAAGTGGAGAGCACAGGGGGGGCTGGATAGCACTGGGGGAGAAGTGGAGAGCACAGGGGGGGCTGGATAGCACTGGGGGAGAAGTGGAGAGCACAGGGGGGGCTGGATAGCACTGGGGGAGAAGTGGAAAGCACAGGGGGGGGCTGGATAGCACTGGGGGAGAAGTTGAGGGCACAGGGGGCAGCGGAGAGCATGGGGGAGGTGGAGAGCACTGGGGGGGGGGCTAGATAGCACTGTGTTTAGAAAGCACTGTGGGGGCAGCAGAGATAAGCAGATTAGGAGGAGCGGTGGGGTGGCTGCATATAGAAGAATCATTCTCTCCATCTTCTTCCCGCAGTACCTGAATGCCTGCGAGAGGGAGAGGAGCAGGAGCAGAAGCAGGCATTCAGAGACCGTGGGAGGACGATGGAGAGAATGAGTCTTCTATAATGCAGCTACCCCACCGCTCCTCCTATTCAGGTTACAGGGGGCCCGCACTTACTTTCTCCCTGATCTCCCATCGTCTGCCCAGGCGACGCAGCTGTATCAGAGCAGGCATGGCTGGTCTTCAGGAAAATGGCCGCCGGCGGAGACATTATCTCCGCCGGCCGCGGACCTCTAGCGGCGGCGCGGGGCCCCGAGTGAGTATTAGCAACCTGAGCCTGTGTAGTTGATCGGAACGAACAGCACCTCACACTGGCGGGTGGCGGGCCCCCCCGCAATTGGCGGAATTACAGGGCCCAGTCGCAACGGCGACTGCCGCGACACTGATAATTCCGCCGCTGGTGTTTACAAAATAGGGGGTCGTTTTTAGAGGTCGACCGATATGGGTTTTTCTCTGGCCGATGCCGATGCCGATATTCAGAAATCGCGGCGGCCGATAGCCGATTTCTGATGCCGATTTTTTTATTTTTTTTTGGCCGATATGTTAAGCCGATCACCCCCCCCCCCCCCCCATCTCATAAAATCTAACAGTTAGATCCCTTTTACACTGGGGCGTTTTTAGGCACTTTTGGGCTAAAAATAGCACATGTAAAGTGCCTGCAAAACTGCTCCCCTGCAGTCTCAGTCTGAAAGCCCGAGTGCTTTCACATTGAGGCGGTGCACTGGCAGGACATTAAAGAAAAGTCCTGCAAGCAGCATCTTTGGAGCGGCTCCTCCACCACTCCTGCTCATTGAGATGAACACCTGCAAAGCGCTTCTGCAGTGGTGCTACATGGGAGCATTTAACCCCTTAATCAGCCGCTAGCTGGGATATAAGCACCCTGCTAGCAGCCAATTAGCGCTGCTAGAATGATGGTCCAGTGTTTAGGCAGCGGAGTTCTGCGGAAAAAATAAATAAAAGTCAGAAGCTACAAATACTGCAGCTGTTGACTTTTAATACATGGACACTTACCTGTAGTGGGTGGCCACAATGCTGGCACCCGAAGCCGATCTCTCCCTCGGGTGCTTTGGACACCATCTTCCGTAAGGGAATCAGGAAGTGAAGCCTTGCGGCTTCACTTCCTGGTTCCCTACTGTGCATGCGCAAGACGCGCTGCACAATCCCACTGGTCCCTGCTGTCTTCTGGGACCTGTGCGTCTCCCAGAAGAAAGCTGGGGGCGGATTATGCACCAGATGTGGTGTAGGTCACCACAGTCACCGCAGTGATCTATGCCCGGAAGAGGGAGCAAATACCTGGGATTACGCAGGTATCTGCCCCCCCTTCCCCCTGAAAGGTACCAAATGTGACACCAGAGGGGGGGGGGGATTCGGAAAAGCGGAAGTTCCATTATTGCCCTGCTAAGTAATACAGAACATTTCTTACATTTAAACACAACAAGCCTCCAATCAGTGCACTTGTAGGTGTAATTTAGATATAATATATATATATATATATATATATATACTGTATATATATATATATATATATATAAATCCAATACACAAAAACAGGTAATGAAAACTTTTGGACGAAAAAAAATAGGCTAACTTTACTGTTTAGTTTTTTTATTTGTTAAAGCATATTTTTTCCCCAAAAAATGTGTTTGACCGCTGCGCAAATTAAATTAAATATTGCAGCAATCGCTATTTTATTTCTTAGGGTCTCTGCTAAAAAAAAAATATATAATGTTTGGGGGTTCCAAGTGATTTTCCAGCAGAAAATACAGGCTTTTTACTTGTAAGCACCAAGTGTCAAAAAAGATTTAGCCTTTAAATGGTTAAACTGAGAACTCTCCTACACAGAGTTCAGTTAATTGATAAGTAGCAACATTGTATATCTTTTCTCAAAACTTGGCAGGCTGCCCAGAGTCTCCTCCACGGAAACTTCAGGCAACTTACATTGACTTCTATTACAGAAGCATTTTGCAAGTTGTGCTGCTCAAGTAAAAAAAAAAAAAAAAAACGGCTTTCTTACAGCACAAATCGGCCGATGCCGATTAATTAAAAAATGCAAAATATCGGCCGATATATCGGCCAGCCGATATATCAGTCGACCTCTAGTCGTTTTATGCCATTTTTATTATTTATTTTTTTTGCTAGTAATGGCGGCGATCAGCATTTTTTTTCAGTACTGCGACATTATGACGGGCACTTTGTACACTTTTGACACATTTTTGGGACCGTTGCCATTTTTATAACGATAAATGCTATAAAAATGCATTGTATTACTATAAAAATGTCATTGGCAGTGAAGGGGTTAACACTAGGGGGCAGGGAAGGGGTTAAGTGTGTTCCTGGGTGTGTTCTAACTGTATGAGGGGGGTGACCTCACTAGGGGAAATCACTGATCTTCTGTTTATACATTGTATGAACGGAAGATCAGCGTTTCCCCCGCTGACAGGACCGGGAGCTATGTGTTTACACACATAGCTCCCGGTCCCTGCTCTGTAACGAGCGATCGCGTGTGGCCGGCGGCGAACGTACCCGCCGGGCACGTGCGCTGGACTCGGGGGCGAGCAGGGACGCGCATGCGCCGCCGGCGGGGGCGCGCACGCACCCCCTAGTGGCCTCTTTAGAGCGGACGTTTAGCTACGGGCTCTCGCCCAGCAGTGCCACATTCCCTCACTAATATGACGGCGGGCGGTCGGGATGTGGTTAAAGGAACCCTTTTTAGAAAATAAAAAACAAACCTTTACAAACCTTTAAAAAGTAAACATTTTTTGGGATCAATGGCAGAAAGCTTGACTGGTGTAGTCAAGAGCTACCTTCCCACTCCTACTGACCCTAAGTGCCCCCATACCTCCCCTCCTGAATACCCTCTTAAAGAACTACAGACAAGTACTTGGGTAAAATTGGCCGTGCACGGCCTTTTATTAAACAATTAACAACCATTTTAAAACAAATGAAACGTAAACATCAGAATTCAGATAGTACACTTTGTTTTGAGGTCCCTGACGGCAACATACAACCATAGCCCATTCCTGTTTAGGTACCACCTAGCTGAGCTGCCACCCCAGCCGCTATTTCTACAGACTCGGGGCCTAAACCCAGCTTACCTCAACCACCCAGGGGGCTTACCCCCTCACCATTCACTAACCAGTGAATACCACTCGGGGATCCCATACCAAAGATGGTTCCCCACCGCTTACTACATGACCATTTAGATTACCAACAAGGACCCCAAAAACGCCTACCCCGGAAACAATAAAGGAGGGGGGGGAGTCCCCACCAAACACCAAAAGACACCAGGGGCGGGAGGGCGGGCGTCAGCTCCTTGCTGTCCTGAGGCGAATGTGTCAGCTCCACCCCCCCACTATAACTTACCCACCAAGCTCCCCCCACTACACACCCCTGCCTGAACCAATCAGCTTGCCCTGAAGTAAAACCAACCCTGTAACCCCTTAACTCCCGGCTGCCTTCTTTCAAATGTTTTTTTATTGTTTATCAGACATAAGATATACATAACCGTACAGTGTTGATATATCAAATACAAACAGTAAAGCAGAACATTACACAAGCAATAACCCAGGTAAAACGGTAAATAGATAAACAAAAACGAATGTGTATAAGGGAAAGTAAAAGGAACCTAGCATCCTACCGCTAAATGTGGATGCATCAGTTCCATTATTGGCAAAAGAGCAGGCGAGGTATTCTCAATGACTTACAAATGGTATCAGTAAACGTACTAGGAGTCTGATGAACATCTGATCAATAAAGATGAAAAAAAAGATGAAAAAAAGGAGAAGACAATAGTAATGGAAAGGACGATATAGGGAAAATGAAATAATAAATAAACTCAAATAAAGCTGACATAAAGGGACAAAAAAAACAAAAAAAAATAAACAACGTGAGTGCATCGGTATCTAAGGAAAATGCGTGTATTAAATCCAATAAACCACATTTAAACAGCAGCTCGATACCCCTAGTCCACCAAGACGAATCTAGACGACCATGGCAGCCGCTGACTTAGGAAGGAAGGGACCCTATTTGATTGATAGGCAAAATGTTTTTCATAGGAGTAATGTACATTGACTCTTTGTATTACTTCTGAGATGGTCGGGATCTGAGCGGATTTCCATTTGGAGGTAATTGACAACCTAGCAGCAATAAATATATGGGTAGCAATGGTCCTAAAATGTTTGGGGATACTGGGCCAGATTCTCATAGAATTCCGGCGGCGTAGCGTAAGCCAGTTACACTACGCCGCCGCTGCTTGCTGGAGCAAGTGCTTGATTCTCTAAGCACTTGCTCCCGAGGTTTCGCTTACGTCGCGTAAATCGCGCAGCGTAAACCCGCGCAATTCAAATGGGGCGGCTTGTATTTAAATTAAGCGCGCCCCCGCGTCGAACGAACTGCGCATGCGCCGGCCGGGGGAAAAGCCCAGTGCGCATGCTCCAAAGGACGTCACATTTTCTCAATGTAAACGACGTAATCGCAGCGTACGCCAGCCCCATTGAGAATCGACGTACGCAAACGACGTAAACGACGCACAACACGACGCGGTCCCGAGGCCATACTTAACATGGCATCCGACGGGACACGACGGCATCCGACGGGACCTCGTAAGGTTACTCCACATAGAAGCTGGGGTAACCTTACGCGGACGAAAACGACGTAGGCGACGACGGGGCGGCGTAAAAGCGATCGAGAATCGGCGTACTACTTCATTTGCATATGCAAATGAAAAAACAACGTAAAGGCCACCTAGTGGCCGGAGTTGTCATTACATCTACGATCCGAAAGTGTAATTGTATTACGCTTGTCGGATGTAGAAGCGTATCTATGCAAAAGTGATGCTCAGCATCACACGCATAGATACGAGCCAAAAAAAAAGGCGATATGACGGGGTATCTGAGATACTCCGTCGTAACGCCTCTGAGAATCTGGCCCACTATTGATAGTTAGAGAGAGGAGGGCTAATTGGGGGGTAGGTGTCACACAGGAGCCCACCACTGAGGACAATAAGACTTCACCCCAGAAGCTGCGGAGACTTTTACAGTCCGAGTGGAAAATCAGAGCGATTCTCACCGGAGTGAGGTAGGATCTGTGGAGGATCTTTAACATAAGATCCCAATGGTTGGTGCAGCGTGAGTATCTGTAGCATGATCGTATTGCAGTTTTCCATTCATCCAAAGAGTAGGTATTCCCAAAGTTCTTCTTCCAATTCACCATGCCAGACGTTTTGGTAGAAGTATTGGGGTTCAGGAGAAGGGGATAAAACCATGACAAACCTTTAGGTTTATGGTAATTGGATTGAAGGTAGCTCCATACACCACTATGTAAATTATATGAGCAATCGCTATGATTGGAGCGGAAGTGCAATAATTGGGATTTAGCGTAGATGTTAGAGGAGGGGTTTTTAAGAATTAGATCTCCCCAGGAGTGGATGCCCTCATTTAGCCACCTCTGAATATTGAGGTTGGGGATTAAGTGTTCGTAAACCCTAAGATTAGTAAGTTCCTGGCGTATTTTAGATTCAGAATTAGTTGCCTTGTGGAGTTCTTCCCAGGCCGAGAGAGTTGCTACAATGGGAGGTAGGGAGGGAGAAACGAGGGGGACTTGTGTCAATTTAGCTAACAGCAATGAGGGAAGGTCCCTGTTTTGTAGAATAGATTTCTCTATCTGCACCCAGAGTTTAGTAGAGTCTGGTTCAAACCAGGCCTTAAGTTGGTCTAAAATAGCAGCCCTGTAATAAAGGTGCATATTGGGGAAGCCCGTCCCGCCATTAAATCTATGTTTTTGAAGAGACGAGTAGGTGAGTCTGGGCATTTTACCTTTCCAAACAAATTGCCGAAACAGTTTATCCATTAATTTAAAAAAGGTTTCTGGTAAGCACAAGGGAATTGTCCTAAAGTAGTAAATTAATTTAGGAAGGAGAATCATTTTTAGAGCTGCAATTCTCCCCAGCCAGGAAAGTTCGAAGGATGAGATATGTTGCAGATCAGCTTTAACAGTGTCAATCAGGGCCGGGAAAGTAACAGCGTACATAGAAGCTATCGGGAATGTCAAATTAATACCTAGATATGGGATGGATTTGGTCATCCACTGGAATGGGTATTTGTCCCTGAGACTAGCGGCCAGATTCTTAGTAAGATTTACAGGCAACAAACACGATTTCGGAACATTCAATTTGTAATAAGATATTTCACTGTATTTTTGCTAAGTTTAGCCAGGGAAGAAGTCGGAGAGAATCAGTACCACGTCATCCGCGAAAAGCCCAATCTTATGGTCTCGATTCGCAATTTTGATTCCCGAAATGTCATCATCTGCTCTAATAGCCTCAGCCAGAGGTTCCATCATCAGAGTAAATATTATGGGCGATAGTGGGCACCCCTGGCGAGTGCCATTGGAGATACTGAAGCTATCAGAGAGAGCATTGTTTGTAAATACTCTAGCTGATGGCGATGAGTACAATGCTAGGACTGCAGAGAGGATCATCCCCTGAAGGCCGAACTTTTGTAAAGTCGCTTTGAGGTAACCCCAATGGACCCTTTTAAAAGCCTTCTTTGCGTCCAAGGCTAGTATCACCGCGGGAAGCCTTCTAGTTTCCATCACATGGAGAAGGTTAAGCAGCCGTCGCGTGCCATCTGGGGCCTGCCTACCCTGGACAAAGCCAACTTGGTCGGCCTTAACTAAAGAGGGGGTTATTTTTGCGAGTCGGTTCGCTAAAATTTTAGCATAGATTTTTAAGTCTGTATTTAACAGAGATATAGGCCTAAAGTTCTGTGGTGTATCCGGCTTCTTACCTGGCTTTGGTAAAGTAACAATTGTAGCCTGCAACATTTCCTCAGGGAATGAAGCTGAGGAGGCGGCGCTGTTGAACAATACACCCAGGTAAGGGACCAGTGTCTGCGAAAAGGTCTTGTAGTACTCAGATGAAAAGCCATCTGATCCGGGGGATTTATTTGGCGGCAGGGCTTGGATGGTGTCTACAATTTCATTTGCTAGGATTGGTGCATTCAGGGAAGTCAGGTCTTCCCCCGAAAATTACGGGAGGGACACTGAGTCCAAGAAGGCAGATATAGATTGGGCCGAGGGTTGATCTGTAGTGTTGTCTGAATTAAGGTTATAAAGATCTCTATAGTACCTCATAAAGGCATTCGCTATCTTGACTGGGTGGTGTTCTACAACCCCTGTGTGTGGGTCCTTGATTGAGGAGAGGTTAGATTTACGTTGCCTTTTGGATAGGTATTTGGCCAACATTTTGCCTGCTTTATTGCCTTGAGCATAGAATTTAGCTTTCGTGCGTCGCAATAAATTCTGGTGGTTGGATAGGAGCAATAGATGCACTTTGTCTCTACAAACCAATAGTTCGGTTTCTATGGTATGGGAGGGCGTTTGTTTATGCAGACTTTCTAATTTCTTCAGGTCACTGAGTAAAGTGTTCAACAGCTCCCCTCTGCGCCTTTTAATTCTGGCAGCAGCTTGAATAAGCAACCCTCTACTGAACGCCTTGTGTGCGCACCATAACGTGGTTATACTAGTATCACCTGTGTCATTCAATTCAAAGAATTCATGAAGTTGCTTATCAATATTAGAAGAGCCTACAGGATCGGCCAAAACCCCAGTATTATTCCTCCATAGGTATGTCGGGGAAACAGAGCCCTGTCCCTTCAATTCTATGGAGATCGGGGCATGGTCCGACCATGTAATGGAATGGATAGAGGTTGATACAGTCCTTTGGAGCAAATTAAAGTCAGAAAGAAAAAAATCAATCCTCGAATAAGACCGGTGGGGGTGAGAAATTATTCTCACCCCCACCGGTTTTATTCGAGGATAGTCTTTTTCAGAGGAATGAATGCATCTCCAGGGATCAAACAGGCCCCTTTCAGACAAGAGAGACTGAAGCTCCTGTCTACCAGGAGAGTTCTTTCCCCGAACAGTCCATATGTTTATCAACCACACAATTTAAATCTCCGCAGAGAAGGAGAGATCCCTTCTTGACCTTGTCCACCTTTTTGAGCAAAGTTCTGAGGAAGGCATGTTGTCTCTTGTTAGGGGCGTAAAGGTTCACCAAGGTGTATGTAGACCCATTCATATCACAAACTAAGATGACATATCGACCGTTGGGGTCGCAGATTACCTCATGTAGATTAAAGGCCACGGAATGCTTAACAGCAATCAATACTCCCCCTTTTTTTAACTGGGGCCGGAGCATTAAAGATGTGGGGAAACGCTTTGTGGGAGCATTTGGGTTGTTTAGTAGCCATGAAGTGGGTTTCCTGGGCGCATAACACCTCCCCTTTAAGTTTGTCAATTTCTTTCCACATCATGGCCCTCTTGTACGGGCTGTTCAGTCCATGAACATTCATTGATACGATAGACACAGACATTATCCTGGAGAAAGGGGGAGTGCTATTAAGAGGAATGATTGTGAAAAATTCAAATGAAGTTCCTTCATGTTACCTTTAGGTGGCAGTGGTGGAGCAGAGGTGTAATTCCAGTAGGAAATCTCGGTGAAAGAGGTGCTTGATGAAAACCATCTATTCGTCGGCATGGACGAATATTCTTTTCGATCCTCAGGTACAGCGGTGCAGCCCAAAAAAATAAGAAAAAACAGAAAACGGAAAACAAAGGACATAAAAAAAGGAAAACATAAAGCAAAAATGTAAAAATGAAAAATTGAAAGTAATCATAAGTTGCGAGCACATCTCGCATCACTACATTAGGGGGGGTAACAAGATCTAAGAGAACCAATTTAGCATAATCAGTTTTATATGTTGTTCATTACAGACGTTTTTCAGCCGTTTCACAGCCTGGAAGTCCAGGTTCAACAAGAAGAATAGGTAAAGGATAACTGAGTAAAGGCGACCATGTATGCCCAGTAGTTCCTTTCAGGTTGTGCACCATTCAGGGGACATCCTAGTAGGAGCTTGTTTAGGTGATGAGCTGGGCGCATCCTCTGGTAGTAGGCCCCATTTTTTAGCTAAAGCCAGACCGTCCTCCATGTCTTTGATCACATGGGTACGGTTGTCCTTAACAATTAGGAGCTTGGTGGGGAAGCCCCAGGAGTAGGGGATTTTGTGATTCTGCAGTAACTTGGTAATAGTAGATAGCTTCTTGCGGACTAACATAGTATGCTGCAATAAATCCGCATACACAGAGATATCTGAGTATGGAGCGGGTAAAGGATGATTTTTTCTTGAGAAACGCATGAGGTCATCTTTTATATGAAAAAAATGAATACGTGCGATCACATCTCTCGGGACTTTTTCAGGCAGGAATTTGGGTTTGGGAAGGCGATGAGCCCTGTCCACACTAACCTCCCCAGCCAGGGGCCTCTGGCAGCATGGCAGAGATGAAGCTTTGTACATATTGCCTCAGTTCTGCCGGGGTCACTGATTCTTCTACCCCCCGCAACTTAACGTTATTCCTTCTCGATCTATCCTCTAAATCAGTGATCTTCTCCCTCATTGCCTGAATTTCCTCCTGTGCGTCATTGTATGCATCCACCAATTCATTGTGTGCCCTGAAAAGTCGCCCATCTTGTCCTCCACATGGCTGACTCTATCTCCTATGGAAGTGACATCGGATTTAATTTGTGAGATGCAAAGCATCATGTCTCTGTGCAGGGATCCTCTCAATGTCACTAACATGTCCTTCATGACCGTGTCACTTAACAGCTGACCGGAGGTAGGGAACTCATTTATCTGTTCAATAAAGACTCTCGTATTGTCCTGAATGTCACAGTTATCGTCTTTCTCACCTGCGTATCTGTGGCTGGTAGAGCGCTTCTGTGTGGCTTTCAGCGGGCTGGAGACTGGTGATGTTCCCTGCGAGGAGCCTCCGCTGCTGGTCCAGGGCCTTACTGCCTCTCCTCTGAGAACCGGGCCGTGATGCTCCCCGCCGCGCGGCGAATCACGCAAGTCCGATGCTCCGTCACCATCTTGCGGCCTAGGCGTGCTCGGCGGCGGAAAGAAATCGGTAAGTTTCCGCGGTTTCCGGTCATTTTTCCTCTTCCCCATCACCGCTGGGATGTATCAGGGACTTGCAGGTATCAGCTGTGAAACTGCCAGGTCGGTAGTATTGCTAAATATAGCTGATTGTGGGTTCTCGGCTCGGAGCTCTCCCTTCACACGACCATCCGCCTCGGCTGCCGGCCACGCCCCCAACTCCCGGCTGCCTTAACCCCCCCGTCATGACCCCCCTCCTCTCAGCCAGTTCTGTCCAGCTGCGGGGGGTTCCTTGACTGGTGTAGTCAAGAGCTACCTTCCCACTCCTACTGACCCTAAGTGCCCCCATACCTCCCCTCCTGAATACCCTCTTAAAGAACTACAGACAAGTATTTGGGTAAAATTGGCCACGCACGGCCTTTTATTAAACAATGAACAACCATTTTAAAACAAATGAAACGTAAACATCAGAATTCAGATAGTACACTTTGTTTTGAGGTCCCTGACGGCAACATACAACCATAGCCCATTCCTGTTGAGGTACCACCTAGCTGAGCTGCCACCCCAGCCGCTATTTCTACAGACTCAGGGCCTAAACCCAGCTTACCTCAACCACCCAGGGGGCTTACCCCCTCACCATTCACTAACCAGTGAATACCACTCGGGGATCCCATACCAAAGATGGTTCCCTACCGCTTACTACATGACCATTTAGATTACCAACAAGGACCCCAAAAACGCCACGGCTCCACGGTGTGACACCTCACACCTGCGCGCCCACCAAACACGAAAAGCCCGTTGGACACCATCCTCCAGCCCTAGAAACCACAGGTCAACCCCCACGCGTTCAAGTGAACGCCATCACCCCGTAAGAAGCGCCAAGTCTCCTCCTCCAGATCGAGGTGCCGGACCACGAAACCCCCATTGCGCACGAAAAACATACCCACCTCCTTATTCACTTTTACCCGTGCCCGGTTAATCCGGTCCACCGACCTAGCCCCGCGCCAGACAGTGCGGGCCACGATGTCCGACCACACCAACAGGGCGCCCGGGAATTCCATCCGTAGGCGCAGGAAGTCGAACCGCACGTCCCTGATGAGCTCCCTGGAGGCCCTGACCCCAAGGTCATTGCCCCCAGCGTGCACGACCAGTATGTCCGGAGGCCTGTCCAGCCGAGCATATCTGAGGGCTTCGGGCACCACCCCACCCCACATCATGCCCCGAACTCCTATCCAACGCACATCCCCCACTTCCCGGGGAATGCCCAATTTCCTAGCCCCTGGCCTGACCTCGGCCCTCCCTGCCCCCCAGTAGACAAAGGAGTGCCCCAGGATCCACACAAGGCAACGACGACCTGTAAAGAGAACAGATACAAACGGTACAAAACAACTGACCACACTCAGAGACACACAAAAAACACAGCAGAAATGTGAAATTAGAGAGAGAGCCCCCCCCCCCTGTAAAGGACGACAGGAAGAGAGAACCCCTACTTACAACAAATGCGGCCTAATGTACAGCCGGAAACGGTTGGATTCCCACCTACCGATGCGCCGGACCGTAGCATCGTCCAACCCCCACGCGCAGCTTCCGTAGCCGCACCAATGCGGAACGAGTGGGACCCGTACTGCCCCGGGTCGAAACCCGCCCTCCGCAGACACTTCCAGAAAACCGCCATGAATTGAAAGCGTGACAGGCAAGAGCCATCCTCGTGAATCAGGAAGGGGCCCCCGGATCCCGGGCGGGCCGCCGTGAACGCCGATAGCGCCTCCACACAAGCCCCGCTCGCCCTTGAGCAACACCAAAGTCGCTTTTGGAGCGACGAATAACCACACACACCGAATCCCCATCGAAGAGAACGTCCTCCCACCACACGCCCCCTCCTACCAATCTGGACGGGCTCACCAGCTCACCCAGGCGCTACGCGCCAAAGAAGGCCAGCAGAAAAGCAGCCCGAAACAAAAGCTGTTTATACCAGCCCGAGCAAACTGCGGAAAGAGCCGCAAGGACAGCCATTAACACCGTAAAGGACACAGGCTGACGGTAATCCGCCGACCTCCGACCCCTCCGATACCTTCTCATGGCCTGCCGCACCAGAAAGGCCTTGGTCGCATCCTCCCAGCCGGGGAGAGTTTGAACCAGAACGCCAGACCCGCCAGCTTGCGAGCCACCGACGCCGCCGAAACCCCCCGCACGAAGTTCCCTACCACAAAATACACCACCACAGTCACCAAATCCACACTCCACTCCAAGCCTCCTATCTCAGCGAGCAACGCCTTCCACTCCTCCCAAGCACCCTCGTACGCACACCAAGTAGCCCTGCTCACCGAGTCTCGAATCAGTTGGGCAACGACTCCGACACCACTTCCCACAATCCCGGTGGACAGGGCGTCCCCTGCTGCTCCGCCTCCGGGGCCAACAAACGGAACTCCACCCACTGTGAACGAGATAAAGCATCCGCGATTTTGTTAGTCACCCCTGGGATGTGGACCGCGTAGACAAAAGCATTCAAATGAAGACACAGCAAGACCAAATGCTTCAAAAGACGCACCACAGGCAACAAAGAGGCCGACAAGCCATTAGGGGCGGCCACCACTCCCATGTTGTCACAATGGAAGCGCACTTTTCGATCCCGAAAAGCCTCCCCCCAGATCTCGACCGCAAGCACAATTGAAAACAATTCCAACAGCACCAAATTCCGCAGCCAACCCGCCTCCTCCCAGGATACAGGCCACCATCCGGCCGATCATTTGCCCCGGAAGAAAGCCCCATAACCCCCAGCGCCGGCCGCATCCGTGAATAGCACCAGACCCGGCAAACTCACAGGCCCCGACATCCACACAGATCGACCATTGTACGAGGCCAGGAACGCATTCCAAACCCGAAAATCCGCCCTGTGATCCCGAGACAAGCGAATGAAATGGCGAGGGCCCTCCACTCCGGCCGTAGCCAAGGAAAGCTGCCGACAAAAGATCCGCCCCATCGGAATGATCCTGCAGGCAAAATTCAATTTGCCCAGCAGCGACTGAAGCTCCTTCAACCGAACCTTCCGCCTGCCGACCAGCCCCGCTACCTCCCGCCTCAAGGCCACCACCTTGTCCCCCGGCAAACGACACTCCATAGCCATAGTATCGATCGTGATACCCAGGAAGACCAATTCCGTAGCGGGGCCAACTGTCTTACCCGGGGCCAGAGGGATACCAAAACGGTCCGCTACGTGTTGCAGCATACCAAGAAGGACCGCACAGACCGACGAATCAGGCGGCCCAACGCACAAAAAATCATCCAAGTAATGGATGATGGAATTGACGCCGGAGACATCCCTAACCACCCATTCCACGAAGGAACTGAAGGCCTCAAAAAACGCACAGGAAATCCGAACAGCCCATGGGCAGGCAGCGATCCACAAAATATGCATCACCCCACTTACAGCCCAACAAGCGTAGGCTGTCCGGGTGGACCGGCAGCAGGCGAAAAGCCGCCTCCACATCCGTTTTGGCCATAAGCGACCCTCTGTCCAACTTCCGAACCCAAGACACGGCCGCGTCAAAGGACGTATACGAGACCGCACACGCCCCTGGGTCAATCCCGTCATTGACCAAACCGCCCCGGGGATGAGAAAGGTGGTGAATCAGCCGAAATTTTCCCGGCTCCCTCTTGGGAACCACCCCAAATGGAGAAACCACCAGACCCGGAAGCGGGGGCGCAGCGAAGGGGCCACTCATCCGCCCCAGCGCCGCCACAACCCCCGGGAACTGACCGGCGGGACCCCCGTCAGGGAACACGGGATCCGAAAACCCTCAGAGAAGCCCAACCAGAGAAGGCGGGCCGCCACCCGATCCGGGTACCTATTTAGGAAGGGGCGCATCCTTTCCGCCTTCACCAGGGGCATCCCCGGGTCTGCCGCGCCCGGACTTGAAACAACGCGCAAAGGAATGGGTTCCTCCACATCCCGAACACTCGTGCCGGAAACCAAACGTCCCTCCGAAACGGCAAGAGCTTTCGTTAAACTGCCAACACACCCCTTTTTTGCGTGCGGCTGACGGTCCTGAGGTGAAGGCCCCGCCAGCCCCGCCAGGAAAGGACTGACCTCCCGCACGCGCAGGGGCCAACAGCCTCATCCAGAGGCCAATGTCCTTGTGGTCCCATCTGATCCCAGGGCGCACCGCCTTATGCTGACGAAATTGTTCGTTGTACCGCAGCCACGCCCCGCCCCCATAAACCCTATAGGCCTCGCCAACCGCATCCAAGTAACTGAACAAGGCCGAGCAACACCCCGGGTCCCTCTCCCCGATCGCGAATGCTTGCAGCCAAATCGCGAACGTACGAGGAATGAGGCGGTAACGCCGCCTCTCCTCCTCCTCCCTCCTACTCTCGTCAGGCCGCCCGCGATCCAAGTGAAATTTTTCCAGAGGGAGCAGGGAAAATATCTCCACGTACTCCCCCCGCCAAATCCGCTCCCGGACCTCCTGCTGTAGGTGGGCCCCCAGCGGCCCCTCAAAGCAGACATACACCTCTCCCCTGGCCGAATCCGCCAGGCGAGCAGCGTCAGCGCCATCCGCAGCTATCTCCCCCCCCCCGGCAACGGGTGAACTACCCGGCTCCAACCCTTTACCTGACGTGGAAGGACATGCCGTTCCAGGCAAACCAGAAGCACCCGGGACCCCCGAAGCCACCGACGCGTCCCATCCTTCCCCTAGCTCCTGCAGTAGGCCCCGCACCTGAGCCAACGCCTCCGTGGACAGAGCCCCCCCGGGACTCCACCCCCCACCTCGCGGCCTTACTCAGAGACCCCACCGACTGATAAAGAAAAGGCAGAAGGAAGGTTAAGTCAGACTCACCAGGCTGCAGAGGGGCGGGCGCCCCGCCAGCCGCCGACACGAACTCCCCCGCTGCCGCATCCTCATCCTCAACTTCGCCCTCTTCCGGGCTGCTGTCACCCGCCACTGGCACCCCGGGGACATCCGACCTCCGCAGGGCAGGCCGTCCTCTGCTCCAAGCTGCCGCAGGCACTCGCCGCTCCACCGACACAATGGCGGCCCTCCTCACCGCACGCTGCTGAACTCTGGCTCTGGCGTCTTCCCTGGGCGCCACACTCCTCCCCGCTCCCACGGGCACCACACGTGACCCGGAGCCGCGTGCCGCCGACTTCCCGCCACCACGGGCAGACGTGCCCGCACTCCCTCGCCAAGACACCGACCTCCCGGAAGGGCCCCCGGCCGTACCAGTCCCCGGGCCAGGTCCCGCCACCGCACTCCTCCCACGCTGGGCTGGCGCGCCAACCAGAAATTCGCCAGCTGCACCAGCCGCATGCTCCGGGATCCGGACGACGGAGGACAGGCTTGGTACCGCACACCGGCGCACACCCGACCCCCACGAGCTCCGCCTAGGAAGGGGATTCCTCCTAGGCAACCCCCCCGCCACAGCCATCGGACGCTTGGGAGGGGGGCCTGAAGGGTCCGCATGCGGGCTTCCAACGTGGCGCTGAGCCCGGGGGGTCCTATCAGGTCTGTAGCGCTCCGGCGGCCACGACCACCAAGCACGCAGAGATTCAGATCCCCCCGGCGGGGGGGACTGCTGGACCCCCTGCAGAGACGCCATCAAACGACCCTGCACCCACACCCCGAGTTATGAGTTTTGACCGCGGCCCTAAGCTGAGCAATAAGGCCCTCCATATCGCCCATGATGGCAGCAGTTGTGTCAGCTCCTTGCTGTCCTGAGGCGAATGTGCCAGCTCCACCCCCCCACTATAACTTACGCACCAAGCTCCCCCCACTACACACCCCTGCCTGAACCAATCAGCTTGCCCTGAAGTAAAACCAACCCTGTAACCCCTTAACTCCCGGCTGCCTTAACACCCCGTCATGACCCCCCTCCTCTCAGCCAGTTCTGTCCAGCTGCGGGGGGTTCCTTTCCAGATAATTAACAAAGCATCATCATGCATCGAACACTGGGATAACGCCCAAAAAATAATTTATTTATCCTTCTGAGCATCATCTTGGTGTAGTGCAGCACTTCAGCATCCCTTCCCTTTGTTTATTTTATATATTTTACTCTTATTTATTTTAGTGATTATTTAATTTTTACCTTCTTTTGATAATATTATCCTACTGATAGTGGGTTAACTAAATGTATACACTACACCTTGACAGTTTTCTGTATTACAATGTTATGTTGTATGAGTGGCAACTATGTCCTTTGTACTTTGTTTGTATATCTCTGTTTGATAAAATAAAAAATTTATAAAATGTAAATTGGAAAAAAAAAAAATGTCAGGCTGGTCAGCTGTCTGTATGAGAGAAGTTTCACAATCAGTCTCATTAACATTATGTGAACATTTTTGACTGAGAGACTGTGTCTTCACAGAAGGCTTTGAGGAGCGCTGTGAGGGGGAGGGAGAAGCTGCCATTTCAGCTGCCAGCTTGTGAAGCAGACCTTTGGGTTTACACAATTTAAATTTTGATTTGTTACCTCTCAACACCATAGTAGGTGGACTGGTATGCTGTGCTGAGCTCCTGCAGCTATTTTGACACGTTTTTGGCGGCACTGGGACCCATAGTTCTCCGGTATTTTCACCTGCAGAGTGGAGCTCTAAGGGGACATTACCATCTCCTTTTTAGTGTTTGTTTTAGTTCCTCTCTGCAGGTTTTTAATTGCAGGAGTATTGAGTGTTCGGGTGATTGTTTCTGTTTGGTCTCCAGATCAGTAGGTGTTCTATATGCCTCACTTTGTTTCGCTTCTCTCTAGCCGCTATTTGTATAAGTGAAGGCATTGTGTGCGCACCATACTGTGATAGGGCAAGTCTCCTGGTGTTCATGTAATGAAAAGTATTCCTCTAGTTGTGTTCGCATCTCCTCCCTAATTTGGGTAGTGAAAGAAGGTAGGTGTTGTTATGCCATAAATATCCATAATGTCTATCGTAATTGGGGCATGGTCAGACCATGTGATATTATGAATATCCGATTTGGCTACACTTTGTAGGGTGAACTTATCCGTGAGGAAAAAATCAATCCTGAACTAACTTTTATGCATTGGAGAGAAGTACGTGTAGTCCCTCTCTGTGGTGTGGAGGCACCGCCATGGATCATATAGCTCCTCTAATAAGCAACAGCAGCCTAGGGATGGTCTGTGCCCCCCCCCCCTCCCCCCTCACAGAGGAGGTGTCCATCTTGTTATTCAAGATTACATTGATATCCCCACATATCAATAAATTACCTTTTCGCAAACATATAGCGTCTTGTAAAGTCTTAGGCGCCGTACACACGGCCGAGGTTCTCGCTGAAAATCAGCGAGAACCTCGCTGGAATGCACATTCCAGCGAGGACCTCGGTCGTGTGTACGGTCTCAGCGAGCTTCCCGTCGGGAAGCCCGTCAAGCTGAAATAGAGAGCACGCTCTCTATTTCCTCGACGGCCCGCCTGGAAGAATGGCTGGTTGCCATTCCCGACGGGCGGGTCGCCGAATTCGACGGCCGGGAGAGAACCTCGACGGGCGGAACGATGTGTTCTGCCCGTCGAGGTTCTCTGCCGTGTGTACGCGGCCTTAGAATGAATCTCACAGGTATTTTTGTGGGAGCATATACATTTACCAACGTATACATGTTTTTGTTGATTTCAAAAATCAAGATTATATACCTACCAAGGCCATCAGTGTATTGCTCTAGCAATTTGAATGTGACAGAGTCAAGAGTTATTTGTTGTGAAGACGTGCGGGAATCTGATGTGGGTGCATTTAGGAGTGGTCAGTTCTGCAAAGTGTGTTCCTTCACACATAGAATGTGACAGTTTTTATCCAGGGCTGTTTTCCACATCATTCTGCATTTAAACGGGCTGTTGAGTCCTCTAGTATTGAGAGACATTACATTAGACATTAATTCCTTTTGTGGTGCTTTCGGAGCCATCTAGTGGTGCAAGTTGGTAATTGCTTTAAAAGGGTTAGATCAGCCAGTACAATGCCAAGGGATTTTCTGCTTGTCATTCCTGTGAGTTGAAAGCTCCAATAAGACGGAAGTATAGGTAAAAGAACTGTGATATCTGGTAATGAGAACAATAAAACAGTCAATAATAACAGGGTGAATTTGGGATTATCCCAGAAACCAAAGTGGGGTAAAGTCATGTATGTATTTTCCAGTACAGCCGTACATCAGCTGCTTCTCGAATGAGCTACATTGAAGCGAGGAAGTAAGAGTGGTCCCACGAGGCAGGTTCGCCAGAAGTGTGGCAGGAAGGTCTTATTGCCTGTTATCGGTGAGAAGCGGTCATCATGTGTGTCTTCCTCTGTGGTCACGGTTATTTTTAGGACCTGCTCTGGAGGCTGCAGTACCCCTGTCTTCTGGGTTGTTCTCAGTATGAAGAATTCCCCCCTTGTACAGCAATTCCAGGCCCTTTTTCTTTTCTTTTTTTTTTTTTTTTAAATCAAAGAGTCGTTTATTGAAGAAAACAATATACAATGATATACACTGTCATGTAAAGAGCGGTAACTCAAAATATAATTCCCATACAAAAAGACACATAACGTACATTCCACATGCAGGGGAGTAACAGTGCAAATTACAAACAGAATAACAATTACCGCTATACATAAAGAGACACCAGGCAAAGTGCAACAGAGTACATTGTATAGAACCCAAAAGCATATGTAGACAGCGTAGCCCCGGGTTAAGGGAACTCCTCAACCGGGGGCAGTCATAGGCAAAACAACCCAAAACAAACTATTCAAAGGGAAGATTGAAGGTGAAAGTGAATGTAAGTGAAGCTACCACTTGAATAAGGGCGGGGGGGGGGGAGATGAGAGAAGGGAGGGGAGGGATAAAAGGGGAGATGAGGGGGAGAAGAGGATGAGAGAAGGCAAAGAAACAATCCACCAGCTTCCCTGTTGGGAGGTAGTAGTATTGGGCTCTAACAGAATGCACAACCACAGCAACCTATGACAATAACATTTTACATTTGCAATAGTCTATCAGCGATGAGTTGCGGGGGACCCAGGCCGGGCACATCAAGCCACGGTTGCCACATGGAGTAAAACTTTCTCAGAGCACTTCTATGCTGATAAGTAAGTTTCTCTCGAATCAACAATTTATTGACATCATCAACCCATTGTTGACCCGTCGGTACCCTGGGTGTTATCCAAAGTCTTGCTATCCCCTTCCTAGCTGCATACAACAAACGGATTATAGCCGTATGACCATTGGGTGAGAGCGAGGGCACCTCCAATGCCCCAAGCAGACACACAACGGGTTCCTGTGGAAGCGGTATTTGATATACCTGGGATATAGTGGTAAGAACAAAAGTCCAGTAACGGAACAATTAAGGGGAACTTCCACATCATGTGTAGCAGGTCTCCTTCGTGTACACAACATTTTGGACATAACGGTGAGTCCCTACATCCCCATCTATGTAAGCGGACTGGGGTTCTGTACACCCTATGGAGCAGAAACAGGTGAAAAAGCCTGCGGGCTGCTAACACCGACACGAGTGGGGCTGACGTGAGACACAGCTCCCACGTCTCACCATCTATGGGGCCCAAATCCTTCTCCCAGCCCTTCCTACATGGAAGTGTAGAGGCATCATGTGTTGCATTGAGCAATGTACTGTAAACCCTAGATATCATGCCTTTCTTATCATTTTTCAAAAATACTTCCGTCATCAGAGGGTGCCTAGATAATCTAAGCGGTGATAACCTGGATTCAGATTGTATAGCGTGCCTCAACTGTAAATAGCGATAGAACTGGTGTCTGTGTAGAGAGAACTCTTCCCAAAGGTCCATGAAAGACTTAAGAGTCACTCCCCTAAACAGCTGAACTATATAGTTTATGCCTGCCATCTCCCAAGTCCGGAAACCCTTAAGTTTATGTAGTTCGTGAAAGTATTTGTTGTTCCATATCGGGGTAAACGTGCAGACACCCCCTATATGCAGCAGCACCCTGATGTACTTCCATAGGGAATTTAGCAGTTTGATGGTGGGGAGGAAGCACGAGAAGTGCGTAAATCCCGCTTCCAAGTGGGACAGAGCAGACAACTCCGACCCACAGGGCACCAGCAACGAGCAAATCGGGTCCTCCTCGTCCCTCTCACCCCAGCCCCCAAGGTGCTGAAGTTGTGAGGCTACGAAATAGTAGCGGGCGTGTGGTACAGCCATGCCTCCCTGATCTTTGGCTAATTGTAATGAGGAGAGGCTGATACGGGCCACTTTGTTGCCCCATAACAGACTCCTGAACTGGGCATCTATTAGGGTGAACCAAGCATGTGGGATCCACACTGGGGCATTGTGCAGTATGTATAGCAGTTGAGGGGCCCAGATCATTTTCACTAAATTAGCTCTTCCCGTGACCGAGAGGGGCAGCTTCAACCATGCTGAGCATTTCAGCCGGAATTTACGAAGCAGTGGTGTCAGATTCAGTGGTAAATACTGTGCTGGGTCAGCTGTGAACCGGATTCCAAAGTATTTGAATTGCTCCACTATCAAGACATCTTTAGCACAGTCAGGCAACTGGTGCACAAGGGGGTCTAGAAGCAGGAAGACCGATTTATTCCAATTGATGCTAAACCCGGATAACTCCCCAAAGTCTGCGATCAAGGTCATCACATTCCTCAAGGAGCCCTCCGTGTCACCAAGATAGATCAACGTGTCGTCCGCGTACAGGGATATTATGTCCTGTCTGGGACCCCTACAAAAACCTGTAATGTCTTGCGAAGCCCGAACATGTATAGCCAGGGGTTCTAGTGCTAGGGCAAACAGCAGGGGTGAAAAGGGACACCCCTGCCGAGTGCCCCGGAAGAGTCTGAAGGGATCTGAGAGATCCCCGTTAACCCTCATCCTGGCCGACGGGGCGCTATACAGAAGTTGAACCCACTTAAGGAATGTGGCACCCACCCCGAATCTCGCCATGACTTCCCATAGATATGACCACTCAACGCTATCAAACGATTTAGCCGCGTCCAGCGAGAAAATAGCTTGGTTACCAGGATTGTCAACTGGGACCTGCAAGTTGAGAAACAACCTGCAAAGGTTCTGGGCAGTGGATCTGTATGGGATGAATCCAGATTGGTCCCTATGTATCACTTGATGTATACACTTGGACAATCTGTTGGCCAGGACTCTGGCCAGTAGTTTAACATCAAATGATAGTAGAGAAATGGGTCTGTATGAATCCGGCGACATAGCGTCCTTACCTGGTTTAAGTAATATCACTATGAGAGCCTCATTCATAGAAGGGGGAAGCACGCCAGTTTCAAAGGCATCGTTGTAGACCTTCAAAAGCATCGGCAAGAGCTGCTCTGCGTACCTCTTAAACACCTCGGCCGGCAAACCCGTCCGCCCGAGGTGCTTTTCCATTCTGTGCATGTGCCAGAGCCTCCAGTAGTTCGTCCTCCGATAATGGTGCGTTCAAAAGCGCTGCATCAGCTGAAGACAAACTAGGGATGGGGTACCTATCTAGGAAAGAGGAGAGTTCCACAGGGGTAGGCTGAACCTTGGACGTGTATACATCCTGAAAAAAGTTTGAAAAAGAGTCTAGAATGGCCCGGGTAGAGTAGCATGGGACACCATGCTTGTCACTCACCGCCACTATATATGAGGAAGATTGTTGCGACTTAGCCAACATAGCTAACATATGGCCCGTATTCTCTCCCTCCTCAAAATGCCTTTGCTGCAGAAAAAAACGCTTATTCTCAGCTAATTGTAGGGATAGCTGTTCCAGCAGGGACTGAGAGGCCAGCCAGGACCTCTTGGTGGACTCATTGGGGTCCGCCACATAGGCGGACTCCAAGCGTTGGTGCTCTGCAAGCACAAATGTTTCCCATTCTTTGGTCTTGGATTTAATCTGACTGATGACCCTTATGAATTGGCCTCGTAAAAAAGCCTTGGATGCCTCCCACACCGTGCCCACACCCGCTGAGTTTAGGTTATGGTTGAAAAACTAAGTTAGTAACGTAGGGATGGGATCAGGGTCCGGTATGAGAGACAGCCAAAACGGGTTTAGTTTCCAGAGGCAGCGTCCCCTAATGGCCCCCATTTCAATATCAACTGTAAATGGGGAGTGGTCAGAGACCTGTCTCTGATGGTATTGTGAGGATCTGACCAGAGGCAACAGTGCCTCCGTGCCCAAACCCATGTCAATCCTCGACAGCCCCCCCCACCGAGGCCGACTGACAGGAATACACTCTTGGTAAAAAAACAGAATGCGCTACTAACATAATTCGAAAGCAAAATAAATGTCCACAGGTGATCATTCAAAATCAAATAAGTGTCCACAGGTGGTAGTCATAAGACTAGTGTCCATTAATCCAATCAAAAGAAACAAATGGAATACACGGTTATATATGAGAAAAATCAACAACAGTGCAAAGAAATGTGAATAATGTTGATAAACACGGTGACACTCTAATTCAAAAAAGTGCTGATATAAGATCCTCCACCTTGCAGAAAAAAGATGGCTGCTTACCAGAACTCTGGTGGCCCCTTAATTAAAAGAGAACCCCAGATAGCGTGTGCTTATCCACTAGGAGGAAGATGTAAGGTCAGGTCACTTGTTGATCCCCATCGGCAGCAGAGCAGGATTGGATACTCGGAATGTATTGCCAAGGAGAAACAAAAAGGACCACAATAGTGTAATACCGTCACTTTAAAATGTTATTAAAAAGACAAAAACTCACTTACATGAAACAAATTATAAACAGGCGTGTCAAGTTATGCTGGGATTCCGGCCGGAAATGGTCCAACAATACAGGTACCCGTCCAAGGAGGTGAGGAAAGAGGCATACAGCGGGGGATGATCCGGTGTAGTACAGTATCCCGCCCGACCGGTTTCGCGAAAGATCGCTTAGTCATGGGGCACGGGTGACACACTAGATCATCCCCCTATAAAGGTAATCCAGATGGAAACGTAATGACGTTAGTGCGAACGTCAACACAGGTGCGTGCGCGCGCATACAACGACAGACCACAACACAGACTCGTCTGTATCGCGATGCGCGCGCGCATCACAATCGTTTGTGTATCGAAAAACGTCTTATTATTAAGGAGCGGCGAACATAAAAGGTATTTCGAAAAACATCTAGTTACATTCGGCGCAAGAACTCAAAAACGCTCATTCGATACTAATAAAAAAAGAGAGCGTCCCAGCTGGCCATCCCGCCCGCGGACTGCCCCTTACAGCATGAGCTGTACTACTACTACTACTACAGACTACATCTCTAGCTCAGTGCTGTGTGATCACATGGTCAGAATAGCAGCGTCATACGTCGTCCTTAGCACGTGATACCAACGTTACTCGACGCAGACCTGCTGACCAAGTTGGCCAATCAGCTCTAGAAGCGAAAAAATGTAAAGAAACCAAGCCTCATCTTGGGAATCGTCACATCTTAAAGGTTCTCATTGGTCTACGGCTCAGAGTCTCATACTGCTCAGCAAACAGATACAGACACGAACCTATGACAGCTAATTATTGGGAAGTAAAATATAATATAAAATAAATAAATTTAAAATTAATAAAATTAAAAAAAAATCCAAAAAAATGATGAAAAAATGATCTTAAACACGATCCTTAGAGTGCATACCTGCATTCTAAAAAACCCGGACGGACGGACCGAATCAGACTGAGGAAGCAAACGCTGCATATGTTGGACATACAGTGGGTAATCTTCCTACACAGTGCTGTTGCACAGGCTAAGAAAGCAAACACAACATATGTTGGACATACAGTGGATAACCACACACATATTATCCACCAAGCAACCCATTATTTTAGGTTGCATATTTCTAGAATGGTCCCTCACCGCCAAAGGAAACCACTATTAGAAGGTAGTATGTAGGCAAAAGCATATATAGCAATAATTACCAAAAATCTAGCAACTATATTGAACTCTAAACCAGGGGTGCAACAAAGCAATGGAAGTTCTAGTAATGTATATAACCCTAAAAGGGGTATATTACACAACCCATAAATTAAGAGTTATTAATGAAAGCATTAATATCTGTATCAATATTTAGGCCGAACGGAGTATATGTTTTAACCCGGTGTATCCAAGCCATTTCTTGTCTGGAGATCTCTCTGACTAGATTACTGCCTCTCCAGTGGGGGCGATATTTGTCAGTCCCTACGAATAGTGTTTTTGAGGGATCTCTGTTGTGTTTGAGATCGAAATGTCTCGAGACAGAGTGTTTATCAAACCCGCTTCTTATCTTGGCAATATGTTCATTCAATCTTACTGAAAGTGCTCTTTTAGTTCGTCCTATATATTGTAAGCCGCATGGGCATTGGATAAGGTAAATAACCCCTTTAGTTGCGCAAGTAATAAACTGGTCAATTTCAAATGACTGTTGAGTGGCTGTAGACTGAAACGAGCAGATCTTTCTATCTCTACAGCTATTCAAGGTACAGACCTGACATTTTTTACATCTAAAATATCCTATCAGATTGTCAAAGAACATCCTCGATGCTTTGGGAGGATCGTGCACGCTTGGAGCGATCCGATTGCCAATGGTGGAGACACCTATAAAGATCACGTTCGGTCTCACTGGAAGAATAGGGGCAAGGACCTGGTCTGTTGCGAGAATATGCCAATGCTTCTGTATCAGTTTCTTTACACTGAAGTGTTGTGCTGAAAAGGTAGTGACAAATGATAGAACGAATCTATCATTTGGAGCTCTCTTATCTTTATCAGCCAATAGCTGTGATCGGTCTACACTTCTAACTTTCTCTAATGATTGGTGTAGAATTTGTCTGTCATACCCCTTTTCCTCAAACCTAGTTGAAAGTATGGATGCCTGTCTCTCAAATGTGAGAGGATCAGAACAATTGCGTTTCAGGAGCGTGTATTGCCCCAAAGGCACTGATTTCAACCAAATAGGAAGATGACAGCTGTCTAGTGGAATATATGCATTCCGATCTGTTGGCTTGAAAAAAGTAGATGTAACAAATCTGTCTCCCTCAACAGTGATCTGGAGGTCTAGAAAGTGGATAGAATGTTGGCTGATCTCAAAATTAAACTTGATGCCCCTGGTGTTCTGATTTAGACCTGACATAAAATCTTGTAGATCAGCTTCACCAACATCCCACAGGAGGAGGACGTCATCGATATACCTCGACCAGAGAAGAATCTCTGGACGGCGGCAATTATCGACGACGTCCTCCTCCCACTTGGCCATAAAGAGGTTGGCCAAGCTGGGGGCATATTTAGCCCCCATGGCCACGCCTCTGTCCTGTCTGTAAAATAAATTATCAAACAGGAAATAATTATGCGTGGCTGCATATTTCAACAGTACCATGATGAAATCAATGTGCGCTCTGACGAGCCCGGACTGTCTCTCTAAGAATAGAAGCACAGCCTCAAAACCTAAGTGATGTGGTATGATGGTATATAAAGATGTTACATCAGCTGTAACAAACCACATCCCTGGTTTGGGTGTGAGTCCATCTAGTGTGTTGATCACCTGTTTGGTGTCTTTGATATAGGATGGTATGCTTTGTACCATTGGTTCCAAAAAAGAGTCTATATACTTGCCCACCCGGGACGTGATGGAATCAATCCCACTCACGATTGGGCGGCCCGGGGGGCAAGTAAGGCTCTTGTGCACCTTTGGTAGATAGTAAATGACAGGAGTCCTTGGGGCGCTAGGTAAGATAAGCTTAGATTAAGAAATCCAGGATGAATGGGGACCTACAAAAAGGTCTTGAATCTCTGTGTGAAAACAAGGCTCTGGTCATCCGACCAGCTGATAAGGGGGGAGGGGGATAGTGATTCTCGATCACAGTGACTATCTTAAAGAGATGCACAGGTTAGTCGATGACACTGACACCTATACCCCCCTCACCAGGGATCCTGTAAACAGTTATAAAAAGGAACTTGAGGTTCTGGTTAAACAGGGTCTGAAGGGAGGCATCCTTACAAACAAAGAGGCCCTTTTTTTGGTACCTAGCGCCCCAAGAACTCCTGTCATTTACTATCTACCAAAGGTGCACAAGAGCCTTTCTTGCCCCCCGGGCCGCCCAATCGTGAGTGGGATTGATTCCATCACGTCCCGGGTGGGCAAGTATATAGACTCTTTTTTGCAACCAATGGTACAAAGCATACCATCCTATATCAAAGACACCAAACAGGTGATCAACACACTAGATGGACTCACACCCAAACCAGGGATGTGGTTAGTTACAGCTGACGTAACATCTTTATATACCATCATACCACATCACTTAGGTTTTGAGGCTGTGCTTCTATTCTTAGAGAGACAGTCCGGGCTCGTCAGAGCGCACATTGATTTCATCATGGTACTGTTGAAATATGCAGCCACGCATAATTATTTCCTGTTTGATAATTTATTTTACAGACAGGACAGAGGCGTGGCCATGGGGGCTAAATATGCCCCCAGCTTGGCCAACCTCTTTATGGCCAAGTGGGAGGAGGACGTCGTCGATAATTGCCGCTGTCCAGAGATTCTTCTTTGGTCGAGGTATATCGATGACGTCCTCCTCCTGTGGGATGTTGGTGAAGCTGATCTACAAGATTTTATGTCAGGTCTAAATCAGAACACCAGGGGCATCAAGTTTAATTTTGAGATCAGCCAACATTCTATCCACTTTCTAGACCTCCAGATCACTGTTGAGGGAGACAGATTTGTTACATCTACTTTTTTCAAGCCAACAGATCGGAATGCATATATTCCACTAGACAGCTGTCATCTTCCTATCTGGTTGAAATCAGTGCCTTTGGGGCAATACACGCGCCTGGAATGCAATTGTTCTGATCCTCTCACATTTGAGAGACAGGCATCCATACTTTCAACTAGGTTTGAGGAAAAGGGGTATGACAGACAAATTCTACACCAATCATTAGAGAAAGTTAGAAGTGTAGACCGATCACAGCTATTGGCTGATAAAGATAAGAGAGCTCCAAATGATAGATTCGCTCTATCATTTGTCACTACCTTTTCAGCACAACACTTCAGTGTAAAGAAACTGATACAGAAGCATTGGCATATTCTCGCAACAGACCAGGTCCTTGCCCCTATTCTTCCAGTGAGACCGAACGTGATCTTTATAGGTGTCTCCACCATTGGCAATCGGATCGCTCCAAGCGTGCACGATCCTCCCAAAGCATCGAGGACGTTCTTTTACAATCTGATAGGATATTTTAGATGTAAAAAAATGTCAGGTCTGTACCTTGAATAGCTGTAGAGATAGAAAGATCTGCTCGTTTCAGTCTACAGCCACTCAACAGTCATTTGAAATTGACCAGTTTATTACTTGCGCAACTAAAGGGGTTATTTACCTTATCCAATGCCCATGCGGCTTACAATATATAGGACGAACTAAAAGAGCACTTTCAGTAAGATTGAATGAACATATTGCCAAGATAAGAAGCGGGTTTGATAAACACTCTGGGCCAGATTCAGGAACAGTTAGGCTGGCGGATCCAGTGATCCGCCAGCCTAACTGTGACTTTGAGCCGGCGTTTCTGTTTTCTGTAACCAGAAAACAAGAAACGCCGGGTTGAAGCTCCGATGCGAGCAGCGTAACTGAGTTTCGCCATCGCATCGTTACTTCATCTTAAAAATGGCGCCGGGGGCGTTCCCGCCGATTTACGCTCAAAAAATATGTTAATGAGCGGAAATCTGCAATTCACGATCGAATTCCGGCGCGACGCAATGACGGTACGACGTTTCCGGACGGGATACGCGGCGCATAGATATACCTACATGGGGTTGGAGTATCCTATGTTAGGTATAGGCGTCGTCATCGCGTCGGGAAAAAAAAAAATCACGTCGCTTGCGTAAAAAGTTCATGAATGGGAATGTGACGTCATTGACGTTTATTCACAGAATTTGGAGCATGCGCACGGGGATGTTTGGACACTCGACGCATGCGCAGTACGTTGGCGGCGGGATCACGCTTAGTTAGAATACTACACGCCCCGTACCCGCCCAATTTGAATTCCGCCGGCTCATTTGTGATGCGCTGCCGCAACTTTAGGAGCAAGTGCTTCCTGATCAACAGCACTTGCTCCTAAAATTTCAGCAGCGTAACGCAAATGAGATGCGTTACTCCAGAGAAAAGATGCTCTGCTCTACCTGAATCTGGCTGTCTGTCTCGAGACATTTCGATCTCAAACACAACAGAGATCCCTCAAAAACACTATTCGTAGGGACTGACAAATATCGCCCTCACTGGAGAGGCAGTAATCTAGTCAGAGAGATCTCCAGACAAGAAATGGCTTGGATACACCGGGTTAAAACATATACTCCGTTCGGCCTAAATATTGATACAGATATTAATGCTTTCATTAATAACTCTTAATTTATGGGTTGTGTAATATACCCCTTTTAGGGTTATATACATTACTAGAACTTCCATTGCATTGTTGCACCCCTGGTTTAGAGTTCAATATAGTTGCTAGATTTTTGGTAATTATTGCTATATATGCTTTTGCCTACATACTACCTTCTAATAGTGGTTTCCTTTGGCGGTGAGGGATCATTCTGGAAATATGCAACCTAAAATAATGGGTTGCTTGGTGGATAATATGTGTGTGGTTATCCACTGTATGTCCAACATATGTTGTGTTTGCTTTCTTAGCCTGTGCAACAGCACTGTGTAGGAAGATTACCCACTGTATGTCCAACATATGCAGCGTTTGCTTCCTCAGCCTGATTCGGTCCGTCCGTCCAGGTTTTTTAGAATGCGGGTATGCACTCTAAGAATCGTGTTTAAGATCATTTTTTTTAATTTTTTTTTAATTTTATTAATTTTAAATGTATTTATTTTACATTATATTTTACTTCCCAATAATTAGCTGTCATAGGTTCGTGTCTGTATCTGTTTACTGAGCAGTATGAGACTCTGAGCCGTAGACCAATGAGAACCTTTAAGATGTGACGATTCCCAAGATGAGGCTTGGTTTTGTTTACATTTTTTCGCTTCTAGAGCTGATTGGCCAACTTGGTCAGCAGGTCTGTGTCGAGTAACGTTGGTATCACGTGCTAAGGACGACGTATGACGCTGCTATTCTGACCATGTGATCACACAGCACTGAGCTAGAGATGTAGTCTGATTGGCTCATGCTGTAAGGGGCAGTCCGCGGGCGGGATGGCCAGCTGGGACGCTCTCTTTTTTTGTTAGTATCGAATGAGCGTTTTTGAGTTATTGCGACGAATGTAACTAGATGTTTTTCGAAATACCTTTTATGTTCGTCGCTTCTTAATAAGACGTTTTTCGATACACAAACGATTGTGATGCGCACGCGCATCGCGATACAGACGAGTCTGTGTTGTGGTCTGTCGTTGTATGCGCGCGCACGCACCTGTGTTGACATTCGCACTAACGTCATTACGTTTCCATCTGGATTACCTTTATAGGGTGATGATCTAGTGTGTCACCCGTGCCCCATGACTAAGCGAACTTTCGCGAAACCGGTCGGGCGGGATACTGTACTACACCGGATGATCCCCCGCTGTATGCCTCTTTCCTCACCTCCTTGGACGGGTACTTGTATTGTTGGACCATTTCCGGCTGGAATCCCAGCATAACTTGACACGCCTGTTTATAATTTGTTTCATGTAAGTGAGTTTTTGTCTTTTTAATAAAATTTTAAAGTGACGGTATTACACTATTGTGGCCCTTTTTGTTTCTCCTTGGCAATCCATTCCGAGTATCCAATCCTGCTCTGCTGCCGATGGGGATCAACAAGTGACCTGACCTTACATCTTCCCCCTAGTGGATAAGCACACGCTATCTGGGGTTCTCTTTTAATTAAGGGGCCACCAGAGTTCTGGTAAGCGGCCATCTTTTTTCTGCAAGGTGGAGGATCTTCTATCAGCACTTTTTTGAATTAGAGTGTCACCGTGTTTATCAACATTATTCACATTTCTTTACACTGGTGTTGAATTTTCTCATATATAACCGTGTATTCCATTTGTTTCTTTTGATTGGATTAATGGACACTAGTCTTATGACTACCACCTGTGGACACTTATTTGGTTTTGAATGATCACCTGTGGACATTTATTTTGCTTTCGAATTATGTTAGTAGCGCATTCTGTTTTTTTACCAATTGTTTTTCACTGTGTTTGTTAGTACAGTCAGGTGCAGCTTCTTTTGAGCTCCTAGCAGCTCCTTATTTATATAA
>JAJQKJ010000222.1:0-45000 GCA_029574335.1 Rana kukunoris
TTGGCATAATGCGCACACCTCAAAAAAGAGGTCTGTATTCTCTGCTTCCCTGCACTAGACTACCTAGATCTTCCACAGAATTGCCTGGGAAAAGTTTTGTCTTCCCTTCTCTATATGCAGGGAACCCTGGGTATTAAATTTCTACACCCATCAATCTCAATCGGAGAGCAATTCAAAAATACAAATTCAAAAATAGTTACCTCCAAGGTAATTTCAACCAACTGTAAATTGGCATACAGAGACAGGCAGAGTGCCTGTCCCTGTACGCAGTGTAGCATTATTGCTACTGCTACTCCTCCCTATCGCTAGGTGCTTCAAAGCTAGACATGTGCATTCATTTTTGTCCAAATGCATTTTCGTCCAAATTTCAGGTATTTTCGTTATCGTTTTAACAAACGATAACGAAAGCACAAAAAAAGAAAAACAAAAGATCCAACATAAACAAATGTTTTATTATCGTTTTCGTTGCGGTCGAATGTGCCTAACCTTAACTCTATTAGTCCAATATTATTCTACATAGAGAGAAAAGATTCGACATAGAGAGACATGAAGATTCGACATAGAGAGACATGAAGAGTCAAAACTATTATTATTATTTTTTTTTAAAGATTCTGTCGAATCTTTTTTTTTTTTTTCTTAGAACATTCGACAGACACTATAAGCCTTCAATTACAGATTCGACCTTAATTTGGATTTTCGGACGAATTTCGGGAGTAACTAAATAAATTAATTTTTCGGATGAAAAAAAAATTACGAAAACAAAATATTTCAGTGTGCGCAGTATTCAAAGCCAACAGCCTCCTAGCAATGATGGAAAAGCTAAAATACTAGTTTCCCATAAGGTCCTGTGTGACTGAAAGCAGGTGGTGGGTGGATTCTTTAGGCTGTCGATTAGCTAGGGATCTGCCCATTGCCCACTGCCCACTGCCCACTGCCTGCTATCAATCACAAGGCGAGAAAACCTAATGGGAAAAGGATGTTTGTCAATCTCCTTCAGGCTCTGCTTCCCAGATACACAACTTCCCATACTGTAGCTATAATGTCTGTTGGACAGGTGCAGCGGCAGGATGACACTCCAGCCTCCGTGTGCATGACACAAATTCATGTACCTGCTTGCAACAACAGGCAAGCAGGGAAAAAGAGAGAAAGGAGCAAAGCACATGTAGTGCCTCCTAGGAGTCAATTAGCCAGTTCTCACACTGTAGTACTACCTCTTCCTTTTAACTTGGGCACTCATCACCAATCTGTGTCCTCTGGGACCAGGTTGTGAACATTCATGTAGCCCATAACAGCAACAACCTTATAGTCCCATGGGTGCTTTACATGGTTCTCCTGTATTTGTATAGAGAATTAACAAACACAACACTTCCATGAGCCAGTTTTTGTCTCTTACAATCTTGGAAAGCAGTGGAATCATCCACACCCTTTATAACATCCTGAGGGTCACAGGAAAAGACACCAGTACACCTGTGACCCCCTAAGAGTATATACAAAGTAGACCTTTCACCCCATGCACTGCGATATCAATTTGGGGAACTTGCTTTTCTGCTACTTTGCTGAATGGTTGAATTTACTCCTTGACTTAAAATGAAGTAAATAAAGTGAATAAAGATTTCACTCCCGGACTTACAGGACTAAGGACTAAAATAGAATGCTACTTTGAAAGAGAGACAGAGAGACAGAGACAGAGACAGAGACAGAGGCGGCGTACACACGACCGAGGTTCTCGCTGGAAACCAGCGAGAACCTCGCTGGAAGCTGCATTCCAGCGAGGACCTCGGCCGTGTGTACACAGAGCGCTCGCCCCGCCCGTCGGGAATCCCGTCGAGCGAAAAGAGAGCACGCTCTCTTTTTGCTCGACGGCCCGCCTGGATGAATGGCTGGTTGCCATTCCCGACGGGCGGGTCGCCGATTTCGACGGCCGGCAGAGAACCTCGACGGGCGGAACGATGTGTTCTGCCCGTCGAGGTTCTCTGCCGTGTGTACGCGGCCTGAGAGAGACAGAGAGAGAGACCCTTTGTTGGGACAAAGTCCCTCTGGTCCTCTTTCAGTCTCATTTTGGTCTGATGTAAATACAGATATAAAAATGTTGACAGTGCTTAACGTTACATCCAGTATCTAAGTTGTTGCATTTTTACATTTTGGGATTATAAAGGAATATAGTTGTAAAAAAAAAGCGGTTTAACTGATTGTTTTTTGCGAATTAAAGTGGTTAATGCATCATTAAAGTGATTGTAAAGGCCAAAGGTTTTTTTTTTATACAGTATCTTTATGCATTCTATGCATAAAGATAAAAAGCCTTCTATTTGCAGCAGCCCCCTCTCAGCCCCTTTAATTTTAACCTGAGCCCTCTCTAGGTTAATGATGTTGAAGGATTGTCTCAGATGAAGAGGGACCCAAGAAGAGGAGGATCAGGACTGCCCTGTGCAAATCCACTACACAGAGGAGGTAAGTATAACATGTTTGTTATTATTTTTAACTAAAAAAAAAACATGAGACTTTACCATCACTTTAAAGGGGTTCTAAAGGTAAATGTTTTTTCACCTTATTGCATCCTATGCATTAAAGTGAAAAACCATCCGACAACACCGCCCCCCCCCCCCTGAGCCCCCGTTTTACTTACCTCACCCCTTTGAAAGTCCCCGTCATCCTGTTCGGTTCCCAGCCTGGCCGTTGATTGGCTAGGTTGGACGGATTGATAGCAGCGCAGCCATTGGCTGGCGCTGCTGTCAATTACATCCAATGGTGCGGCGTGCCGGGGCGGGTCCGTGTGATACAGTTGGCGGCTTTGGCCGCCGCTGTATCACGGGAGCGCGTTAGCAAGAGCTTTCCACCATGCGAGGGAGCTCGCATGAAGGTAGAAAGCTCTTGCGAGGAGGAGCTGAGACAGCCGCCGAGGGACCCCAGAAGACAGGGTTCGGGCACACCCTGTGCAAAACGACCTGCACAGTGGAGGTAAGTATAAAATGTTTGTTATTTTACCCCCAATTTTTTTTTTTGACTTTAGTGTTCCTTTAATTCTTCAAGTAATGGGGTGTGGAAGGGTTTGCCTACATACTTTTAGTTAATAGGTGTGCCTTTTTCCCATATCAGAAATTTGGGAGGTATGGTAAAAGTACAAGTTATTTGCAAGAAACGTTCTCCTAAATGTACGTGTTATTTTAAACAGGAGCATTAATAAAAAAGTCCTGTTCTTGTCTGCTTGATGACTGCAATGTGATGATTTGGTCATCACTATCATTGACAGCTTTTATATACAGAAGTGAGAGGAAGCAGAGGCTTTTGTTATTTTAATGAAGTGGGTATCCTAGACAATCACTGAGTCATCATAAGTCAGTTCAGTAATTCCTGTAGCTATTGTACTCAATAAAACCCTCTTTAAAAAAGTCTTCTATATATAGAATAGAAGTAACAATAGGAAGAAGAAACAATTTTATAATAAAGGAGAAAAAAAGATTCCCCTGGGTGGGGAAACGGGGCTTGGTCTAAACTAACGTGGCCTAAACTAACAAATGCAGAGTGTCACTTGTCACCACAGATGCAGCACTCACTTGTCACCATATATGCAGCTTGTCACCTGTTGCCACCCACAGATGCAGCGCACTTGTCACCACAGATATAGCTAGTCACTTGTCACCACAGATGTAGTTTGTCACTGGTCACCACAGATGCAGCTTGTCACTTTGTCACCACAGATGCAGTTCACTTGTCACCGCAGATGCAGCTTGTCACTTTGTCCCCACAGATGCAGTTCACTTGTCACCGCAGATGCAGCTTGTCACTTTGTCCCCACAGATGCAGCTCACTTGTCACCATAGATGCAGCTTGTCACCACAGATACAGCGTGTCACTTTTCACCACAGATAAAGCGTGTCACTTGTCACCACAGATACAGCTAGTCACTTGTCACCACAGATACCGCTTGTCACTTGTCACCACACATTCAGCTTGTCACTTGTCCCCACAGATGCAGCTTGTCACTTTGTCCCCACAGATGCAGCTCACTTGTCACCATAGATGCAGCTTGTCACCACAGATACAGCGTGTCACTTTTCACCACAGATAAAGCGTGTCACTTGTCACCACAGATACAGCTAGTCACTTGTCACCACAGATACCGCTTGTCACTTGTCACCACACATTCAGCTTGTCACTTGTCCCCACAGATGCAGCTTGTCACTTGTCACCACAGATACAGCTAGTCACTTGTCACCAAAGATGCATCTTGTCACTTGTCACCACAGATATAGCTTGTCACCTTGTCACCACAGATGCAGCTCACTTGTCACCACAGATGCAGCTCACTTATCACAACAGATAGAGCTTGTCACTTGTTGCCACAGATGCAGCACACTTGTCACCACAGATACAGCTAGTCACTTGTCACCACAGATACAGCTAGTCACTTGTCACCACAGATACAGCTTGTCACTTGTCACCACAGATTCAGCTTGTCACTTGTCCCGACAGATGCTGCTTGTCACTTGTTTCCACAGATGCAGCACACTTGACACCACAGATACAGCTAGTCACTTGTCACCAAAGATGCATCTTGTCACTTGTCACCACAGATGCAGCTTGTCACTTGTCACCACAGATGCAGCTTGTCACTTGTTTCAACAGATGCAGCACACTTGTCACCACAGATACAGCTAGTCACTTGTCACCACAGATGCAGCTTGTCACTTGTCACCACAGATGCAGCTTGTCACTTGTTTCCAAAGATGCAGCACACTTGTCACCACAGATACAACTAGTCACTTGTCACCAAAGATGCATCTTGTCACTTGTCACCACAGATGCAGCTCACTTGTCACCACAGATACAGCTTAGGGGTGTTAGGGTTAAACAAGATAGCTACAGTCCTCACACAAGCTGCACCACTTCTCCTGGGAATTCAGTTCTGCACAGGGCTCTTTAGTTCAGCTCAGTATAGGATTGCATCTTTGCAGCTCTGGGTGTCCTGTTCCCATTCCTCAGACTAACTGGGCCCCACTCACAGCGGGCATTTATATGGGCACTAACTCTATCCATTACATCATCACAGGAGAAATTTCTTCAAAAGGGGAGCTAACACATGCTTATATTTTTACCCGTGCCATTCCATTATGGCAACGGAGCCATCTAATGGCAGATAAGTTATATGCACTTGTAAATAAGGTTGAAGCTTGAACGTAAGGCTGCTTACATAGTTGTCGTGTATAGTGTGTGGACGTAAATAGCGTGAGCTAGAATAGGCAGGCAGGTTAGTTTGTGGTGTGCAGACAGTGTATTTAACCACTTTCTAACCGCGCTATAGCAGAAATACTGCTACAGCGCCAAACCTGTTATTTCGGGACGACGTGCCTGGGACGTCGTCCCGATTTGCGGTGATTGCGCGCCCCCTTCGACGTGCACGCGAAAGTTTTTGTGTTCGCGGGTCGGCGGGACCCGACGCAACACCGAATCACGGTGAAGAGCCAATGACAGCGGCTCTTCACCACCTGATCGTTCCCTCCAATGAGGGAGCAGACAAATGTAAACAAAAAAAGGGTCAATCTGAGGTTATCTCTTCTCTCCTCACACCGATACAGCGTGTGAGGAGAGAAGTGCTTTTTATCAGTGAGTGAATCTATATATTTTGCCCAGCAGTGCCTAGCAGTGCCACACATTGCCACACAGTGCCACTACACTAGCCATCAGTGCCCCTACAGTCCCCATCTGTGCCACCAGTGCCACTAAAGTCCCTACCAGTGCCACTAAAGTCCCCATCAGTGCCACTAAAGTCCCCACCAGTGCCACCTCTGCCACTTCAGTGCCCATTGGTGCTGCTAGTGTCTGTCAGTGCTGCATCAGTGCCACTACAGTGCTCATCAGTGCCGCCAGTGCTCCATCAGTGCCACTACTCTGCCCAGTGCCACTACAGTGCTCATCGGTTCTGCCAGTGTCCATCAGTGCTTATCAGTGCCACTACAGTGCCCATCAGTGCCCATCGGTGCCACCAGTGCCACTATGTTATGATATAAATGAAGAAAAATTCATTTTTTTACAAAATTTTCGTTCTTTTTTCATTAATAGCGAAAAAAACTAAAAACCGCAGAGGTGATCAAATACCACCAAAAGAAAGCTCTATTTGTGGGGAAAAAAGGATAAAAATTTCATTTGGTTATAGTGTTGTATGACTGAGTTATTGTCATTCAAAATGTGAGAGCACCGAAAGCTGAAAAATGGTCTGGTTAGGAAGGGTGTTTAAGTGCCCAGTGGTCAAGTGGTTAATATTTTATAATTTTATATATATATAGTATATATATATATATATATATATATATATATATATACACAGTCTAGTGTATATATATATATATATATATATATATACAGAGCTCAACATTTCAGGTCCTGAGCCTTGCAGCCTTACTGTGCCCCTTTAATGCAGCCTTACAGTGCCCCATCACTTGCAGCATTACTGTGCCCCATCACTTGCAGCATTACTGTGCCCCATTACTTGCCCATTACTGTGCCCCATCACTTGCCCATTACTGTGCCCCATCAATTGCAGCATTACTGTGCCTCATCATCACTTCAGACTCACCATTGCCTCACACAAACACTGCCCTGGCGCCGCTTTGAGCCGAGGCTTCAGCGCTCTCCTTCTCCTCCTCTTGTATCACACACACAGCGTGCTCCATGACACACAGCGGAAGATGCACGCTGTGTGTGTGATACAAGAGGAGGAGAAGGAGAGCGCTGCAGCCTTGGCTCAAAGTGGCGCCAGGGCAGTCCAGCCCTGCTGCTCGTTGTGTTCTTCGGCTGTCAGTTTCCTAGCTGATCCTCACTCGCCCTGCACTAAATTCCACTCGCAAAATGCGAGCAAGCGAGTGGAATTTTTGAGGGCTGTATATATATATATATATAGGCCCGGATTTATGTCGGACTTACGCCGACGTATCTAAAGATACGCCGTTGTAAGTACAAATGTGCACCGTTGCATCTCTGCGCCGATTCACAAAGCTAGATATGTCGAAAAGCAAGGCTTCAGCAGCCCGACGTAACTTGCCTACGCCGGCGTATCGTGGGCGCATAGTTACGCTGGACGCATTCGAGGTACCCATGTTAAATATGCAAATGAGTAAGATACGCCGATTCACGAACATACGCATGTTTTAAGCGATTTGCGTAAGGGTTACGTCCGGCGTAAAGTTATTCCTCATATAGGAGGCGCAACCCATTCAAAGGTATGGACCAGGGAACAGCCGTCGTATTTTACGTTGTTTACGTAGTACTACGTGACTAGGGCTGTGCGTAGGTTACGTTCACGTCGTAGGCAGTGTATTGATTTATCTTAGGCAGCTATTTTGACGTGACTGTAAGCATGCACACTGGGATGCGTCCAAGAGACGACGCATGCGCAGTTCGTTTTTTGAAGCTCAGCCCATCATTTGCATGGGGTCAAGCTTCATTTTAATATATCACGCCCACTTCCAGCCCACTTCCACCTACTTTGACTTACGTCGACTTACGCCGACAACCATGCTTGCCTCTCAACGTTGCGCCGGCGTAGCGTAAAGAAGATACGCTATGCCCGCACAAAGATGCGTCGTTGGCCCTTCTCTGCATTTAGTGTAGACTAGATATTCAGTGTAAACTCTATATTCAGTAGTATATTATATATTATAGTATAGTATAGTCAGTAGTATAAATAAAACAGTGTGGTTAAGGGGAACCCCACGCCAAAATGAAAAAAAATTGCGTGGGGGTCCCCCCAAAATCCATGCCAGGCCCTTCAGGTCTGATATGGATTTTAAAGGGAACCCTGCGCCAAAATAAAAAAAATGATGTGGGATCCCCCCCCAAATCCATATCAGGCCCTTCAGGTCTGGTATTGATTTTAAGGGGAATCCTGTGCCAAAATAAAAAAAAATGGTGTGGGGGTGCCCCCAAAATCCATACCAGACCCTTATCCAAGCAAGCAACATGGCAGGTCAGGATGGGGGGACGAGCGAGCACCCCTCTCCTGAATCATACCAGGCCGTTTGCCCTCAACATGTTGATGGGGACAAGGGCCTCATCCCCAAAACCCTTGCCCCGTGGGGGTCTGTAGGTGGGGGGCTTATCAGAATCTGGGCCCCCAGATCCGACCCCATATGTGAATGGGTAGGGGTACATTGTACCCCTACCCATTCACCCAAAAAAATTACAAGAAGTAGAAACCACAAAAGACAGTTTTTGACCATTCCTTTATTAAAAAAGAAAAACGTGTCCTGCGATGTCTATCCATCTTCAATTACAGTGCTGATGGACCCAAAAACTAGTAATAAAAAGAAGCTCTACCTTGATGGGAGGTGTTCCACCGACTGCTCTCTTTTCGCAGTGACAGCTTTTATTTAGGCAAGGGCGGGGGCCATCCGATAATGTAACTGAGTGACCACACCCCTTCTGATGTCATGTGCCATCAGAGAGGGGCAGGGTCATCCTGTTAGGTCATCGGGAGGCCCTGCCCTTACCTTTATAACAGCTGCCACTGTGAAAAGACAGCAGTTGGCGGGACACCTCCCATTGAGGTGCATGGGTAGGGGTTCAATGGACCCAATACCCATTCACATGGGGGAGCAAGATCTGGGGGCCCCCTTGGTAAACCACAAGGGTTGGGGTTGGCGGGACAAGGCCCTTTTCCCCATAAACATGGGGCAAGGTGCTTTGGGGGACCTCAAACACTCTCCCCATGTTGAGGGCATGTGGCCTGGTATGGTTCAGGGGGGGGGCGTTTGCTCGCCCACCCCATCCTGTCCTCCAGGCTGCATGCTCGGATAAGGGTCTGGTATGGATTTTCAGGGGACCCCCACACTGTTATTTTTTTCATTTTGGCATGGAGTTCGATGGAGTTTTTTTCATTTTGGCATGGAGTTCGATGTTTTTCCTGACGAGATTCGTGGCAAGATTTTCTTGCCAGCCAAGTGTACACACGTATGATTTAAAAGAACTGCCGTTCTTTTGAATGGCGCGAACGCGGTGACGTCATCGACTACGACGAGCATGCGCTCGTCACATTCAATGTTGTCGTCGCCATCTTGCTTCACCCAACCTATGCCTTGGAAGCTACCACGCATGCGTTAAAGTCATTTCGAGCATGCACGAGTTTCCATGGAGAGGTAAGTATGCACACGCTCGGGTTTCTCAGCAGGAAAACACTGCCGAGAATCACGACAAGAAAATAGAGAGCAGGTTCTCTATTTTTCTCGTCTAGATTCTGGGCAGTGTTCTCGACGAGAAACCTCAAAGCCTCGTACACACGCACGATATACTCGGCAAAAAAGCGCTGCCAGTAGTTTTCTTGCCGTTTCTGGCCGAGAAAAACGTCCATGTGTACGAGGCTTTACGGTGTTTGCATGTTCGCACAAATTCTTTGCCTGCTCGCATGTTCTGGTGTGAAGCGAACCTGGGGGTGTCCAGCTCATCCCTACTTGTAAATAGTATGCTTTCCAGAAGTAAGTGAAGTAGGAGAAACTAGAATACATAAAATTAGGAACGCAAAATATTGCCCCCACTGCTTTTTGCCCTTAATATAAAACTCCTATCATCATGCACATGCACATACAATAACCCTGATTTAAAATGAGTCAATGCATGTGGGAAACCCTATATGCAATCACCCTTTGCAGACAGTACTTTGCTAACACTGGCATAACCCTTATCCATTGTCCAGAATTTCTGAAGGACTTAATGGCCTGTAGCCTATGATTAGGGTACCAAACTAAACCTCCACAAAACAGAGAAACAACTACTTAATAAAAGTTAGAGCTTCTTGTATTATTTAAAGATGAATTCTAGGTATGGCAATTTTTCATAGTAACATTTGTCCAGCTTGGTCCAATGTAAGTATGTATGTGCCATACCTGTGGAATCCCCATAAAAGCGGGTTATTACTAAAGTAGGCAACCTTAAAAAAAGCGATCTCCACTAGCTTCCGGCTCCTGTGCTGAGCAGTTGCATTTCTTATACTGAATACAGGGGCTTGCCCACTCGGCACAGGCACCATGTAGAGAACTTTGCATGTTCTCAATGAATGCAAAGTGTTCTCTGATTGTATGTGGGGGAGATTGTGATCTCACCGCTCTGATGCTGTACCTTGTTTATTCAGAGAATGCTTTGCATTCATTGAGAACATGCAAAGTGTTCCCTAAGTGGTCCCCATGCTGAGCAAGTGAGCCCTTATGTTCACATTTATTAGTGTATTATTGGATAAAGAAATCCATCAATATGTATTGTATATTTTACTGTATATCAGCCTAGAGTTTAGCTTTAAGTGGAAGCTAAAGTATTTTCCAGTGAGCACATATTTTTTGCTGCAATGTTTTTTTTAGATGCTTTATATTGATCTTATGCAAGCTATATAATGGTAACAATCGATACAAATTTGTACAAAAAGTACAATGCCAGCTTTAACATCTACTGTGTTTTACCCAATCCATGGGGAGGTGTGTCCAGAATGTGGCTGGGGAGAATATAAATAGTCTGGGGTCTGGAGCAGCCAAGTTCTTGTTTTGCTTGTTCTGCTGGAAAAGTTCCCCAGCCTTAGGGGGCCCCTTCTTGGCAGTTCTACTGGAGTTTGCTGATGTTCATCAAGGTGGGGGCATATTTTCAAGTATCTTTGGAGCCAGCTAAGGGACTTCACCTAAGGATATGGTCTGGAGAGCTGGCAGAGGAAGTGCCTGGTGGAAGTTGGAAAATGTATAGCTGTCCTGAATCAATGCATAAACATTTCTATTTTTAATATTTGGGATTGATAACGTGAGGAAAAAAAAGAAGGCAGTGCTTGCTACAGAACACTCTATCTTAACATAACAAATAATCATAAATGCTTTTTATGTGGGCATACGGTACATAATATATATACACCATACATCTGTGCATAGTAGTTATGTTACAGTTATATATGTAAAAAAAAGATAAACCTATCCTTTTAGTACCACAATCCACAAGGAATAACAATTTATGTTAATCAACAGTCAATGTCGCCAGGCCTAATGAGTACTGATTGGCTCTCTTCTACTAAATTCTGTGCAGAGAGCTCTGTTCTCAAAAGCAAATCGCTGTTCTGATCTCCAGATTGTTCCCTGTAGAATTCCTGGTATCAAACATGCAAGAGAGGCAATGATCTTCAGATTTCTGTAAAAGGCATTCACAGACTTGCCTCAGAGGGCTGTGTTCTTTTTGGTATTATTCGAAAGTAATACACCATAAACAACAGCCCTGATGGATTATTTTGCCCTTGGAGGTCATGAAATGCAAATAGAAGATCACTTTGAGTGCAAGTCAGAAATGTGACCAGGGTACTAATAGATTCATTTATTTAATATAGAAGGAAATTCAGTCCTGTACTGTATTTGTACAGTGCATTCTTGAACTTTTGCTGTGTCTAGTGTCATAATGAATGCATTGAATTAAAAATAGTATACAGTACACAAAATTATTATTTGCAATTTGGGTAGTTATCCGCTATTAAATGTCTTGCTGGTAAAAAATACTCTGTTAGCATGTAAACTAAAACCAAATTTTAGCCCTTAAAGTGTTATTAACCTCCTATCAAAAATGATATTTAGTGTATAATTTTTGTTTTTAATATAACTTAGATTACTGGTACTTGACCTTTTTAAGGCCCCAGGAATTTTTACATAACATCATGTATGCTGTGATCACATATTTAAAGGCAAATCTGTCTTTTCCACACAACAGTTTACACTTCTCCTCAGACTTCCCACTTTGGTGTCCGTTTATGAAGCAGTGAACAGCGGTGATCCCATGGATCACCCATGATCACAGCCCATAAACAGTTTATGAAACAGAGATAATCAGGGGGAGAAGTGTTTTAACTTGTTCTCCCGCCGATTATCTCCACACACAGAGAATCCTCATAGACTGACACAGTAACGGCCAGTTTATGAAGCTGCGATATGAGAACTTCACTGGCGATCTGAGTCAGAATTCACACTCCCGATTCACCATCTCAGAGGTGGTGAAGAGGGAATCCCGGGGGTTCTGAGGAGGAAGGAGGAAGATTTTTAACTTCCTTCTACATCGTTCAGACCCCCCAACACTGTAACTATGTCCCCTTGTAATATTTATGTGTATACATATATATACATACATATATATAATGTGTACATATATATATAATGTGTGTGTATATACAGTACATGTATATATAATGTGTGTGTATATACATGCAGGGCTCAAAATTTCAAGCCCTGAGCTACTAGCCAGGCCTCAAGAGTTACTCGCCACCAGTTGCCCCACCTAATTCATACACTGCCCTGCGCCTAATTGCACCTGTAAACACGCCCTCGTAGATTATCTCATGGAATGACACTGTTAAATGTTTTATGCAGAATCAAGTTACACAATTAAATATTAACAACAACATGGTACAGGGCACTGGGGGCAGACCAGAAGGACAGGGCACTGGGGGCAGACCAGAGGGACAGGGCACTGGGGGCAGACCAGAGGGACAGGGCACTGGGGGCAGACCAGAGAGACAGGGCACTGGGGGCAGACCAGAGAGACAGGGCACTGGGGGCAGACCAGAGAAATAGGGCATTGGGGGCAGACCAGAGAGACAGGGCACTGGGGGAAGACCAGAGAGACTGGGCATTGGGGGCAGACCAGAGGTACATGGCACTAGAACTGGGTCTCTTCCCCATTCTCTTGCTGTCCACTCTGCAACTCCCATCCATCCTCTCTCTCCTATTCATCTCATTATCAGGAGCCTGTGTGTGCGGCTCCACGCTTGCATGTCCCCACTTCCCCCTTTTATTCAGGCTGGCAGTGAGGAGGGGAGCTGCAGCACAGCGGGAGTGAGTACAATCCAGCGCTGAGATTCACACAACTGAACAGCCATTGACACTGACACCGCACAGCACACATTGAGACCAGTCTGTTTGCAGTGCTCAGGCTGAACTTTTGGACACTTACATAGAGCGCAAGGAGAAGAAAACTGCACAAACTGGAAGGCTGCTGCTCTCATGTCAGGGCAACTTTCAGTGAGTGCTGCACCAGAGTGGGAATTTTCGCAATCCTCCACCTCACGTATTACTTCCTGCTCTCAAGCTACATTGGTCGGGGGAGGGGCAGGCATCGGGGCTCTAAGTGTAGGCACAGATTGAAGGGAGATTGGTCATGCAGCTCTGTCATCAATTTTTGTCATCAAATTTTGAGGGCTGTACATGTATATATAATGTGTGTGTATACATATATATAGTGTATGTGTGTGTATATATATATTATGCAGGGGGACTCATTATTTGAATTACATTACCCATGCCGTCTGTCAGTGTAATGAGCGGTGATAATTTATGGTGTTTCAGTGAATTTCTGGTACTGTAATCTTGTAAAGTCTCACAAGATTCCAGTATCAGGGGCCGTTCTCCACTGTTTGAAGCGTTGGTAGATCACTTCACTCCTCCAAGAGTGAAGCGATCTACTCCGCTTCATAAATAGGCACACAGAGGAGAAAAATCTAGGAATGCCGGAGAACGAAGCAGTGAATAGATTTTACTGCTTCATAAAAGGACACCTCTGTATGTACACAATTAGGTAAGAATATACTTGACATTGTTTTTAAACTCCCCACATTTACTCCTTTGGCCGTGCACACTTATCACCTTACCAACTAATGACATTGTAGTGGAAGAATGTCAGGGAAACCGAGTTCGCGATCATGCAAAGACATGTGCATAGAATTTTCTGACGACCAGTATGCAGGATCTATCCAGTGCACGCATCTGTGCATGTGGGTTGATGTGCTGGCACAACAAGGTACAGGGTTGGCATTGGCTTTGGCACCCAGTGGCCCATTTAAAGTATGACATAGTTCAAGGGTATTGCTGAGTGGTCGTCAGCTTCTGACCAAGTTCTGTTCCTGTATTTGTGTTCTGACCTGGCTTTCTTTTTGCCTCTACTTGATCCTGATATTCCAGTTTTGACCCTAGTTTGTGACTCGACTCTGTCTTCTGTCTGCTGATTTGTTACCGATTCTGCTGTTTTCTTACTGATCTTAGCCTGACTTCTAACTCTGCCTTGCTTCCTGAATAGGTACCTTTGCCACTGACTTCTGCTTGATTGACTGACTATGCCGCTTGACTCTGCACCTGCAAATTCCTATTGCAATTCCAGCACGGACTCCAGTCTGCAAACTCAGCATCATTCATCTATGATCTGCTACAGGCATCCATGCCACTGCTCGTCCTGTTATACCCTGCTACCAACTCTAGGGGAAATTGGAAAGGAGATGTAAGGGAAGCCATTTTGCCACCGACTTCTGCTTGATTGACTATGCCGCTTGATTCTGCACCTGCAAATTCCTATTGCAATTCCAGCACGGACTCCAGTCTGCAAACTTAGCATCATTCATCTATGATCTGCTACAGGCATCCATGCCACTGCTCGTCCTGTTATACCCTGCTACCACCTCTAGGGGTAATTGGAAAGGAGGTGTAAGGGAAGCCCTTTTGTTAGCTCAGCCTCTATCAGGTACATGCATTCTTTCCCACTATAGTAACATGTAGCAATAAAAAAAGATTTGTGACCCCACAAATTTCCTCTGTGCCCCTACCCTATGTCATGACCCATGGGGTAGTACTCTGCAACCTTCAATAAATATTAGCATGGCAATTCAACAATATCTGAAACTGGAAATAGTTTTCTAATTCTATAAGTTCTTTGCACACAAAAATACATTTTTATTTCTACAACACATGTTTTATTGCCACGTGTCAAAATGGAAATGTCAGCTGGACAATCTGAGGTGCAGAAAGGTGAGAAAGCCCATAGCAGTGAACCTGTTACAATTGTGTAGTTAATAAAACATTGTTATTTTGTTTAAGTTAAAAATAGCTAAGCAAGGTCAACTGCTGTCCATTTGGATTAAACAATGTTACACCAAACAAGGTCCAGTAAAGACATTCATCATTTATATTGCTTTAGCTGATTTTTTTTTTTTTAAATAGTTTTTTTTTTTATCTAGCTATAAATCTGCTAATATTGTTAGTCATAACGTTGGCATTAGAGACAAGAATGACATGGTTAGTTTCCACAACAACCAGTCCCAGCATTCTCTGAGGAGCATTGTTACTTGAGATGACTGGAAGAGCTATTCATGGTGTAGAAGGTCCTAAGAACGAGGGCTCAGCTGCAATCTTGGCCTCTGAGCTCTGAAAGAATCTAACTTATTTACCAAACTTGACTTCTACTAATGATGCTACTTTTGATAACAATTGTGTAAAGGAGAAATACATCCCTGGAATAAATTGTTAGGGTTTCCTGATTTTAAATGATAAAATATGAAGTTGCCTAGTTCCAGTGTTGCCAATGCCAACCTACCAAATTGAAATTTACTGACACGACACAACACCCAAAATATACTGGTACAGCCAAGTTTTTACTGGCATTTCCAAAAGTAAAAAAATTCTAGTTTTAAAGGGTCACTAAAGGAAAAAATAGTTTTTGCTGAAATGACTGTTTACAGGGTATAGAGACATAAAAGTAAACTGATTTCTTTTAACCACTTCAGGTCCGCGTCATTGTCGAAATACGGCAACAGCGCGGACCTGAGGCGCCGGGGTCACGTCTTTGGACGTCAATGTTTTGTAATTCCCCGCGCGCGCCACTGGGTGGTGCGCAGCGGGGAAAAACAGTGCCGTTGTATCGCGGAGGATTCGATGCGTGTACCCGGCGGCCGCGGTGTCCGTCAGGTACACGCGATCGGCGGTGACAGAGCAGGGACGTGGAGCTCTGTGTGTAAACACAGAGCTCCATGTCCAGTCAGGGAGAGAGGAGAGCGATCTGTGTCCCTTGTACATAGGGACACAATCGGTCACCTCCCCCAGTCACCCCCCTCCCCCCACACAGTTAGAACACTATGCAGGATACACATTTAACCCCTTCCTCACCCCCTAGCGTTAACCCCTTCAATGCCAGTCACATTTATACAGTAATTAGTGCATATTTATAGCACTGGTCGCTGTATAAATGTGAATGGCGCCACAAATGTGTCAAAAGTGTCCGATGTGTCCGCCGTAATGTCGCAGTCCCAATAAAAATTGCAGATCGCCGCCATTACTAGTAAAAAAAAAATATTAAAAAAAAATCATAATTCTGTCCCCTATTTTGTAGGCGCTATAACTTTTGCGCAAAGCAGTCGCTTAATGCGATTTTTTCTTACAAAAATACATAGAAGAATACGTATCGGCCTTAACTGAGAAAAAAAAAATTGGGATATTTATTATAGCAACAAGTAAAAAATATATATATATTTTTAAATTGTCGCTCTTTTTTTGTTTATAACGCAAAAAATAAAAACCGCACGGGCGATCAAATACCACCAAAATAAAGCTCTATTTGTGGGGAAAAAAGGACGCCAATTTTGTTTGGGAGCCACGTCGCACGACCGCGCAATTGTCAGTTTAAGTGACGCAGTGCCGGAAGCTGAAATTTCGCCTGGGCACGAAGGGGGTTTATGTGCCCAGTAAGCAAGTGGTTAAAAATGATTAAAAATAGATAAAAATCAATCATATAATGTGCCTCCAGTTTCACTTTCGTTTTTAAAATGGTTTCATGTTTCTGTGAAGTAGAGAAGACACACAGAACAAAAACAAACAAATCCAGGGCAGTGTTTTGTTTTTAAAATGAATCCGATTGGTTCTGAGGAGTTTTAGACACACAGCTTAGACCACAGTGAAAATCTGCCATGAGTTTTTTCATAAGGAGCCAGACAACCAGGAAGTGTGGAGATCAGAGAAGTATTACAGCTACTTCAAAGCAAAACTGAACAATGAGAACATGAAAACAGCACTGCATTAAGGTTAAGGAAGCTATTTAGCTAAAAAAAAAAATCCTTTAGTGATCCTTTAACCACTTTCCCACCGCGCCATAGGCATTTTACTGCTACGGCGCGGTGGAGTTATCTTGGGACGACGTCCCTGGGACGCCGTCCATCACTTCCGCGATTGCGCGTCCCCTGGGACGTGCTCGCGAAAGTGTCCGTGCTCACCGGGTCTAGAAGACCCGGTGCATCACGGATCGCGGTAAATTGCCGCTGATAGCGGCCGTTTACCACATGATGGCGCCGTCGAATGATGGCGCGATCACTTGTAAACAAACCGGCATCATTTGATGACGCCGGTTCCTCTCTCTCCTGCGTCTCCTCTCTGTACCGTTCGGTACAGTGTGCGAGGAGAGGGGGGGGAGCGGGGTGTCAGCAGCTGAGCTGTGGCTGGATCTGTGACAAATGCAGTCACAGATCCAGCCATCCCTCAATCCATCCCAGCTCTGCAGTACCCCAGTACCCAGCAATCCCCCAGTACCCAGCAATCCCCCAGTACCCAACAATCCCCCAGTACCCAACAATACCCCAATACCCAACAATACCCTAATACCCAACAATACCCCAATACTCAGCAATACCCCAGTACTCAGCAATACCCCAGTACTCAACAATACCCCAGTACTCATCAATACCCCAGTACTCAGCAATACCCCAGTACTCAACAATACCCCAATACTTGGCAATACCCCAATACTCAACAATACCCCAATACTCGGCAATACCCCAATACTCGGCAATACCCCAATATTTGGCAATACCCCAGTACTCGGCAATACCCCAGTACTCGGCAATACCCCAATACTCGGCAATACCCCAGTACTCAACAATACCCCAATACTCGGCAATACCCCAATACTCGGCAATACCCCAATACCCTGCATGATACTTTGCAATACCCCAATACTCTGCAATACTGCCTATGGGGATTTTTAAGTAGCGAAGTTTGGCGCCATTCCACGAGTGTGCGCAATTTTGAAGTGTGACATGTTGGGTATCTATTTACTCGGCGTAACTTCATCTTTAACATTATGAAAAAAAATTGGGCTAACTTTACTGTTTTGTTTTGTTTAAGCACAAAATAGTTTTTTTTTAAAAACACGCGTTCAATAAATTTCTGCGAAAATACAGTGCGAGATAAAAAGTTGTAACGGCCGCCATTGTATTCTCTAGGGTCTTTGCTAAAAAAGCATATATAATGTTTTGGGGTTCTATGTAATTTTCTAGCAAATAAATGATGATTTTTCCATGTAGGAGAGAAATGTCAGAATTGGTCTGGGTGTTCCAGAACGCCTGATGGCGTTCCCTGCATGTTGGGCCTCTGTATGTGGCCACGCTGTGTAAAAGCCTCACACATGGGGTATCGCCATACTCGGGAGGAATAGCAGAATGTGTTTTGGGGTGTAATTTGTGGTTACATATGCTGTGTGTGAGAAATAACCTGCTAATATGACAGAAACAAGTTTTTTTTTTTTTTATTTACAGAATTTTCAGTCGTTTTTCTTTTATAGCGCAAAAAATGAAAAACCCAGAGGTGATCAAATACCACCAAAAGAAAGCTCTATTTGTGTGAAAAAAAGGACAAAAATTTTAAATGGGTACAATGTTGTATGACTGAGTAATTGTCATTCAAATTGTGAGAGCACCGAAAGCTGAAAATTGGTCTGGTTAGGAAGGGGGTTTAAGTGCCCAGTGGTCAAGTGGTTAAGCTCAAATTTCAGTATTGAGGCTACAAACAAGTACAATATGCAGCTAACAATAGGATTTAAGGTAGACATTAAGGCAAAAAACATTGCCCTGGTGCAGAGTATCAGAGATACACTACGCCGCCGTATTTTACCTGGCTCTAAGACAAATTCAGGTATATTTCGGCCCTTAAGGTACGGCGGCGTAGTGTATTTCTCGCGGCGGAATCGAAATATGCGATTAGGGGGCGCGAAGCATTTAAATTAGGCACGTCCCTGTGGCGATCGAACTGCGCATGCTCTGTTCAGAAATTTCCCGCCGTGCATTGCGCGAAATAACGTCGTTACGTCAGTTTTTTTTTGAGTAGCGTCATTTACGCACATTCCTATTCCCGAACGACTTACGCAAAAAAAAAAAAATTGAAATTCAATGCGGGAATGACGCCCATACTTAACATGGGCTGTCTAACGTTAGACCAGATTTTTGCTTCCCTAACTTTACGCAGCAAAAAGATGACTACAGATGCCATTAGAGAATGCGACGGACGATCGTAACTTCGTGGATCGCCGGAAAAAGCTAATTTGCATACCCCGACGCTGAAAACGAAGCGAACTCCACCCAGCGGATGGAAAAAGATTGCAGCGTAGATCGGACAACGTACGAAGACGTAAGCCTGCCGGATCGAAGCCCGAAGCCGTCGTATCATGGTTTGAGGATTCAAACTAATGATACGACGTGGGTAATTTGAAATTACTCCGGTCTAACAGGAGATAGATCGGAGTAATTTTTGATATAGTGATATATTTGATATAGTGAGTAGTTAGCTCAGGGATAGAACTTAGGGAGACAATAAATTAGACACAAATTATGACTCTCAAAGTGACACTGACAGCAGTGTGCAGCAGCAGAGATGATGATGATGACACCGCACCAACATGACATGTCCCCTCCTGAGTCACAATGAAAGTCTCTCTCGACGCTAGGTGGTCCCTTTGGTCCACTCCAGTCCAAACAGCACTGACAGTCCTGCTCCCACCTTGCCTTGCTCCCACCCCACAGACCCGCATACGAGGCTCCAGCCATTGCACTTGGCTCCCTTACACCATGATATCACGTGACACTCTGAGGCACCACCTCCACCAGTCCCATCCCCCATCAGCACCACCTGAAACAATATAGAAGGCATTTGGATGGTCTTGGCTGGCCCTTGGCTGGCATTTGCAGTTCCAAGCCGAGCGTTACAGCCATAGTTCTTACTGGCAACCTTTTCCTGTCACTGGCATTTACTGGCCAGAGAAAAGTGCCCATTTTTTACTGGCTGCCAGTAAAAATACTAATGGTTGGCATTACTGCCTATTTCTCAGCTGAACCCAATCTTACGGGGGTCACGTGAATGTTTACCTACCTCAGAGCTGTAGTTTATTGTACCCTCAACGGTTACATACAGAGCGATTATTTCTAAGGACATAATTAATTCACTAGACAATGGGTTACAGTATAATTATCCTCAAATACCACCTATAGAGGAATTCTTTCTGAAGTGAAACTGGTTGAAACAATATGAACTGAGTTTACAGGAAAGACAATAACATCTCCTCATCTATTTGCAAGGCATTAAAAACTAACCAGTATTATGATTAAGGAAAACAAGTTTCCGATTTGATGTTTATCCAGCTCACTAAGGGACAACACTTTCTATATGGTTACCCAAATTACAGAGACTCCTATTGTTCCTCCTTTAAACCTGCGGTATTTTTTTTTAAATCTGCAAGGCAAAGTTATAATGTGCTAGTATGCATTGCAATCTAGCACATTATGTGAATTTTACCTTTAGAATGAAGCCCTTCCAGCAGCAAGCTGTCACCGCTGACAGGGCTTCCATCTTCACCCATCTTCCTATTGTGTTCCTGTGAGTGGCCGAAGTCGTGGTCACGTCACACCTGCGCATGTGCGTAGGAGCCATCATTTATGGCACAAGATTCTGAAGGAACAGCCTGGGTAGCCTTTGCTTCAGGGTGCATGCACTGGTGATATCACCCAAAAAGGGGGGAGAAACAGAGGATTTCAAAAAGAAATGGTCAGAGAGGAATATGGATAAAGACTGCAAATGTATTCATTGGTAATCCACATTTAAAAACCTACATTTAATTACACAAATGTGCCAGTGTCTCCACAGCACTAATAAAATTAGACACTAGTCTAAAGAGGACTGGTGATGTCACAACAGCATGCACAGTAAATATTTTCTAAATGGTGTACGCTTAGAAGATATTTACAGTACTTAAAGTTAAGCCTATAATAAGGTAAAATTTGTGTATGCGAGTTTACTCCAACTTTAACCTCCCTGGCGGTTTTCCAGAGTGTGGCTCGGGGTTAAATTGCAGTACCATTAGCTGTAAACCCGAGCCACACTCAGGGATTGCATTGCAGAATCCTGGTGCAGTATACTTACCTTGTCCCCAGGATCCTGCGATGTCCACCCGCTGTGTCTGTGGGCTGTGTCCTCCACCCGATGCCTCTGTGTGTCAGGCTCTGTTCTCTGCAAACGTCACAACGCACAAGGGTGGAGCCTGGCGGTAAATTCAAAAAGTACTAAATTCATAATACATACAGTACACTGTAATCTTACAGATTACCTTACTGTATGAAATAATTTCACATCCCTTTGTCCCTAGTGCTTTGCCCAATGCCCTGCATGCAGTTTTATATTATATATACTGTTCTCCTGCCTGGGAACTTGAGATTGTCCATAGCAACCCTACTTGCATTCCCCTTGATCCAGCATCTGACGACCTAGGTAATCTGCCTGCTAGTTTTCTACGCCCAGAATCTACACAGCTGACAGAGGCGGCATTTGATACTCTGCCCACTTCAGGATGTGAGCGACCTCCAATGCCGCCTGCCAAAAGTGGGTTTTAGACCAGGTAGAAAACAGCGATAGTAAATTAGAACACTTGCAGAACTGAGCGATAGTGAATCGTGGGAAAATTATATATTTTTTATATATTTATTTATAGTTATTTATTATATTATAATTCATGATTTCGTGTTTTAAACTTTATCATTCCCGGGATATCTACTAGACTCTTGTTTGGACAGATTTAAGTGTATTATTACTAAGAGTTACAGGCCTACAATATAAAACGCAAACTTTTCTATGCAAAACAATTGTACCACTTTGAGTCGCAAAAATCTGACATACTCATACCACCAGGGTGGCTACAAAATACTAAGAACTGAAGGACACCATTAACCAAAATCAACACTCTGCAATCTTTTTATAAAGTATCTTGGAGTCAAAGGGGTAATTTATTTCAATATTTATATTTATAAGAAAATATTTATTACTTTTGGGACACTTTTGTAAAAAACTCTAATGCCGCGTACACATGGACCGTTTTCATCAGACTAAACCGATCGCGTGTGGGCCCCATCCCCCATCGGTTATTTATCCATCAGTTAAAAAATTAGGACCTTGTTTTAAAATTATCTGATGGATAAAAAACCTATAGAAAAAAAACTATTGTCTGTAGGCACGTCCATCGGTTAAAAATCCACCCATTTTCAGAAACAAGTCGACGCATGCTTGGAAGCATTAAACTTTTCAGCATGTTGTTGTGTTTTATGTCACCGCGTTCTGACAGGATCGTTTTTTTTAACTGATGGTGTGTAGGCACAACTGATTATCAGTCAGCTTCATCAGATAACTGATGGAAAAATCCATCAGACCGTTTTCATCGGATGGACCGAACGTGTGTACAGGGCATTAAAGGTTAGACATGCATTTCTAGTCTGAGAGTGCCATCTGGTGGACAAGTTAATCTCCTGGCTATGCAAACAATTAGTTAATTGATAATATTACTCCCCAATCAGAGGTGAGTAATTATTCCAAAATACACCCTATGGACTGGTCCCTAGATGAATGAGTTTTTGGGAACAATAGGGGAAGCTTAGAGAGAAAATGGATCCATCATCGCCTTGACCATCATCTTCACCATCTTGAATCCTCATTAGCATACTTTCATACAGTGCGCTCTCTCAGTCTAAGATGCTGGAACGATCTTCTTGAGTGTATCTTATATCTCAGTACCAATAACTTCTTAGGTATAATATAATAATTAATCATTACTCTGAAAAAATGTCACTTTACTCTCGAATGCAACCTACCTATAAATCTTTTTTATTATTTGCATGCTAGATCTTGAAGTATTCCATTTGTGGTATCATAACCCCTAAGGGTTAGGTAATTACTATAAATATAATGGCCCAGATTCAGGTACATCTGCGCATTATTGGACCGGCGTAGCGCACCGCCTTTACGTTAGACTTGCGCAATTTTGCCGCGTAATCACCGTATTCTCGTAGCTTTTGCGCAGGAAATTGCGCATACGTAACGTTTTTTCAGAGGCGTAAGGAGGAGTAATACAAATTGGGAAGGACGTGGGCGTGTTACATTGAAATGAGCCGTGACCCCATGCAAATGAAGGGCCGGCCGGCTCGTGCATGCGCGCTTGAAGGAGACCATGTCAGCTCCGCTGTGCGCATGCTCACAACTCGGGAGCGGCGCAATCAGTGAAACTGGAAATGGACTAGGGCAACGTTGTGAACTACGCAGACAGCATAAATAGACACACACAAACGCACTTCCTTTGCAAAAGTACATCCCTTTGTCCTTTCCCATTTAACAAAGTGCTTTTGTCCTGTTGTTCGTTGCGGTGTGTTTTGTAGTTGTCAGATTAGTGTTCTGTGTGATCAAGTGTTTGTTAGTAGATTTGTGAAAGTGGTTTTTGATAAGTGTTTGAGAGACTGTTTGTTTGATTGATATATTTGTGTTTGTTTCTTTTCCTGCTGTATTTTTGTTTTGTTTTTTGGTGACTGTTTCTTGCTCAGTAGTTTTCTCTCTGTGTGTGTGTTTTTTTTTGATTGGTTGTGCTTGTTTGTGTGCGTGAATTTTGTTGACTGGGACTGATTTTTTTTGGAAGGATGAGTGAGAGAAAACGCAAGCTGAATTTTACACTTGTGGAAAAACAGATTCTTGCCCGGGCCATTAGCGAGTATGGGCGTTTCCTCCACGGCCCACAGAGTGCCAACACCACCCCTGCCAGGAGGAGGGAGATTTTGGATAGGATCACTGACCAGGTGAATTCTGCGGGGCAGGGGGAGACACGGACCAGGTCTGGGATTGACAAAAAAATCAATGACCTCCGGCGTCTGGTCAAAAAGAAGATTTTAGACAGGACATTTTGCTGTTGCGCACACTGCGTCGCCTGCGCTGCCCCAACGTTGTTTTGTGGACCCCCGTAAGTCCCTCATTAGCATATTTGACTAGCAAATCAATGGTGTGTCTAGCGCACTTTTGCGCGGAAGGATGCGCTAGTCTAACGAAATTACGCGGGACAAAAACAAGTCGATTTTTTGCGTATCTCGTTCTGGGGATGCCGCGCAACGAAACGCACGCGCACATTTAGACTTACGCACGCAGAGTGGTTGTCTGCTAGTTTAGCCCATATATTGGCATATGGGTATGATACCTACTGTATGAGTGGATAGCAACTTATACAGTTAAGCTATTACTTGAGGTTAGTTGAGGTATTTCATTATGGAATATCATTTTATGTATCTATGTCATAATATTAATCCCACTGCTATACGTGATTGTTAGTGACTTAATTGTAAAATGTCTATTTCCGTAGTCCATACTGTCACACATTTATTGTGCTTAAAAATAGCTACATAGAGCACACATTTTGAATATAATTAATTGGTAAAGATAATTCTGGTGAATTATTTATTTCATATTTCATATTGATTAATTAAATGATTGATATTGCTGACTTAATTCATTGTTCAAACTTATTTACAGAATTAAAGAGAACATACAATAGGTTTGAGTTGGTTTTATTGATATTTACTGATCTCTAATTTTTCAATTAAAATTTTTTATTTATTTTTTGCACATAAACATTAAAGGCCCGCAATGGCTAAAAAAAATAAGGGTTGAAGTACTAAAGGAAAATAGGCTGTTCACTTTGAAATAAAGTTGCACTTCGCAAGGGAATATTCCCCAAAATATAGTGAATGTGGTTAAAGTTTCACTTGCAAAGTAAATCAACTCCTCTGTAGTCTGGTAACTGTAGCATTTCAAGTTTCAATAAACTTTTAATTATATATTTTCTTATTTTTTTTTTTATTTGCAGACCAAGTTGTATCTGACATCATCTCTCCAGGCCTCTCCAGTTGTTGTTGGAGCACTATCTTATCTCCCCTGCAGCCGACATATGGAAGATCAGATAGATCTTTCTTACACAGGTTAGTAAGCATAGGGGTTAGAAGGGGGGAAGGAACAGTTTTAAGAGTAGTGGTGGTTATTCCAGAATTTCATTTTTCTTTTAATGTGTACTTTAGAGAGGTGCTACGATGCTACTAGGAGTGAAGGGGAGTCTAGGCAAACCTGTTGCTTTGCCATAAATGGCATAGGTCTGCTTAAAGGAGTCTTTGCTTGACCATGGCATTTTGAGATTCACTTATCTGATAAAATGATTCCCACCCATTGTAAGTAACAGAAGCACTTAATAAATAATACTGTCTATAGCAGCAAGCAATATATAGCTTCCCACTGCTTAAATTATATTACCATTTCCTTTTAGGCTAAAATGAAAATGTACTCAGAAATGTCTCACTTTTAATATCATATTTAAAAAAATAGTTCACGTTCTGAAAGACTTATATGAGAAAGTAACTCAATGGGAATTTTTATCTCCAGACACAGATGCTCCCTCATACAATGCAGCTTGTATTCCGAATGACCCTTCAAACTCCCAATGACATCCAAGTGTCAGAGTGAATTCCCTCTTCACAGACAATGTAGAAGTTCATTAATGAAGTCAGTAAAAACATGGGGCCGGATTCAGATACAAAAATGTATCTTTCTGGCGGCGTAGCGTTTCCTCTTTACACTACGCCGCCGCAAATATTATGGGCAAGTGCCTTATGCCGCGTACACACGATCACTTTTTGTGATGAAAAAAAACGACGTTTCAAGTGATGAAACAAAACGACATTTTCAAACTTCATTTTCCAAAACGACGTTGCATACACACCATCGTTTTTCCAAAATGCTCTAGCAAAGCGTGGTGACGTAAGACACGTTCGACGGCACTCTGTTCCATTAAAGCTCCGTCTCATAACTTGCCTCTGAGCATGCGCGGCTTTAAAAATGTCGTTTTCAACATCGTTTTGCCCACACACCATCACTTTTTATGACACAAAAAACGACGTTTTGAAAAACGACACAAAAAATTCAAGCATGTTCGAATTTTTTTTTTGGTCGTTTTTTTGAAGACATAAAACAACGTTTTGCCCACACACGGTGATTTGAAATGACATTTTTGAAAACGTCGGTTTTTTTTCATCACAAAAAATTATCGTGTGTACGCGCCATTATTCAGAAAGCACTTGCTCCATAATATGCGGCGGCGTAGCGTAAAGTGCACGGCGTAAGGCCGCGCAATTCAAATTGCTGAAGTGGGGGCGTGATTCATGTAAATGAATCATGACCCCACGTACTTAAAGTTTTTTTTGGAAGGCGTTTTTGGACGGCGTTTTCCGTGGACGTTCCCAGTGCGCATGTGCGAAATCACAGCGCTTTTTCTCAATGTTAACGACGTGAGTGTAACTAACGTCAAGCCCCATTCCCGAACGATTTACGCAAATGACGTAACCGACGTACAATTCGACGCGGTCCCAACGTCCATACTTAACATTGGCTGCGCCTGCTATAGCAGGGGTAACCTTACGCCGGTCTCACGCTTACGCAAACGACGTAAAATACGATGCTCCGTCGCAAGTACGCTCGTGAATCTGACAAAACAGCTCATTTGCATAATTTACGCGAAGCGCCACCTAGTGGCCAGCGTAAATATGCAACTTAAGATACGACGGTGTAAGCGAATTACGCCGCTCGTATCTTAGAAGTAAGCCGGCGTATCTTCTTTTCTGAATAGCAAAAAAAGATACGCCGGCTATTCTTAGTATTTTTTTTTTTTTTTAGTGTATTTTGTGCGTGAAGTCGAGAGAGAGGAGCTGGACTGCAGGAGTTGGGAGTAGGCAGACCCTCCCCCCAGAGGCAATCGCCATCCTTCTCCATGCCCCCGGTGTGAGGGGGGCCTCCCACTCACCCCACCCTACCTGCTCCACTTGGGAGCCCGATGGGACAGAGGGACTCCCCCTATGAGGGAGTCTAGCCCACCCAGCCAGCCCTGTAGGTCCTTCGCCTCTCTTTATTTTAGGAGACCTCATGGCCAAAGTGCGTGCGTGTTAAACCAATTTCGTGTGCGTGCAAGTGTGGTGGGTTTTTTTTTGGGGGGGGTGGGCATACTAAGCACAGGCGTACCTTGCATAGCACACCCACCGGGAGCCGGGCTGAGACCACCAAACTCAATTCACATGTAGCCGAGACCGGGATCCAAACCCTTGGCTGCAGAGGTGAACGGCTTGTCAGCGCAGTGCCAATCACGTTGAGCCACCACAGCTCCCTATTCTTAGTATTTACGCAGCGTATCTATAGATACGCTGGCGTAATTGCTTTCTGAATCTGGCCCCTTGAATCTAGGTTTAAATTTCCAGCAGTCACATAGGTGTAAAAGCATAAAAGTTTAAAGACACTTAAAACAGAACTCCAAACACACAGCTATATTTGCAGATGAAGTGCACTATGTATAAAAACATAAATGTTCCATATTGCGAACTTGGTGCAAACGGCTTCTGGAGGAAAGGAGATTTAATTTCTGTATATAGAGAGGCTTCTCCACAGTAAGAGCTGTGAAATGTGTAATAGACTACCTCAGGAACTAATTTTAGCAAGCTCAGTTAATTGTTTAAAAAACAAAAAGCTGGATGCATTCATAAATGCACAGACAATAACTGGATATTAACATTAAAGATGAGCCAAGCGTAACTGGGTGCGGTTCACAGGAGGATTGCCAAATTGTGCAACAGATCTAAAAAGTTAATCCAAACCCCAATGAAGTCAATAGGAGCTGAATCTTTAGTTCTGGCCATTTTCATAGTAATAGTAAATGTGTTGCTATCTGCTACATTTCAATGGACTGTATTATGTTTAATATATATATATATATATATATATACATATATATACAGTATATATATATATATATATATATATATATATATATGAACTTCATAAAGATGCCACAAGACTTACAACATAAGAAAGACCTGAGGTGTGCCCTGGTTGGCTAGTCGGTATGCCAAAAAAGGGGGCATACCCAAGATAAGTAATGAATGATTGTGGAGACAGTGTGCTAAGAAGTGTCCTGAAAAAGGGGAATGGGTGGAAGGGTAACGCGCACTAGAACCAACAAGGACCAGAGGTGAGTGGCTTGTTTATATACCCAAGGCAGGAACAAAAATTGTCTCTGGACAGCTGCACTCTGAACAAATTGTAGCCTTTATTAAAAGAAGGACAGCACTACAAGTCACAGCAAAGTAAAGTAAAACCCAACCACTGACACGTTTCGCACTGAAACTAGTCCTTGGCCTGCACCTGAGTTGTCTGCAGCGGTGAATGTTCATTTGGGTTACCACCTGGAGCAGCTATTCCCTTTCCCCTTGCTTATATACCCCACTGGACTCCACACATAGATTTAGGCCACCATACTGGCCTTCTTATTTATGGTCAAAGCCCTGCGACTGAGGCAGATATGAAACAAACAAAGATGCCACAAAACTTACAACATTACACAGACCTGAGGTATGCACTGGATAGCTGGTCAGTATGCCAAAAATGGGACAAAATTAATTGGATAGGGAAGTAATTCTTTATTGGTCTAGTGACATTTAGTGAGCAAGCTTGCTGAAGGCAAAGCAGGCAGATTTCCATATGTCTAATCTCTTGATGACATGATTTGGCATCCCGTGCTGAGATGAAGCCACTCCGATCTGAAAGGAGTGTCCAGAATACTGGCCAGGGTCAAGACCAAGGTTAACCAAGAGGATCCTAACACGTCTGATGAAACCCAAATGGGGAACGTGAGAGGAAGGCAGACATGTCCCTGAAGATGGCACTTGTGATAGGTAAGCGCTTGCTATTGTCTACGGGCTGACATTTCTGGATTTGACTGCGTGAGCTGCGAACAAGGATGGCTTTCCGGGGTCCTGTAAGGACAGGAAATGCTGGATGCTGGCTAAGTACAGCCTGATGGTGTGCATGTGGCAAAACGATAAAAAGGCCCGGACAGGCTTGATGTCTGCTAACGCTGGCCCGGGGTATGATGCTAGAAACCTGTCGTAGGCATTCCAGGCGGTGTGATAGGACTTTCAGTGTGTTGAGGGACAACAAGTGGTTAATGAGATGGGTCGCGTAGTGAAGGTGTTCCTTATTAACCCATTGTCAGCTGCGACCAAGGTAGGATAGAAGAAGTGGTCGGGTCGGGTTGGCTCTGGGTTCCTGCAGAAATAATAACGTGAAGTTAAAGAGGAACAGTGCATCTGCTATGACATTGCACTTGCCCAGGAGGTAAGTATCAAGTATCAAGGAATTGATACTGCAGGGGCAACTGCACCAGACTACGCAGGAAGAACATGATGGCTAGCGATTTGGACCTGCCTTTGTTTACGATTTTGTCTGTGACCTGATTGTGGCAAAAAACACAGTTTACCCTGTCCAGGTATAACTCCAGACTTGAGCTGCTGCCACGATGGGATAGAGTTCAAAAAGTGAGGATTACTGGCTAAACCCAGGGATCAGGAGGATCTCTGGTGGCCACTGCCCTGTGAACCAGTGATGGCCAAAAATTGCAGTGAAGCCTGTAAAGGCTGCGGTGTCTGTGACTGTATGAGGTGATGAAGCTGATGGCAATAAAATAAACATAGATTTGCCATTCCATTTAGCGAGGAACTCATCCAACATTGTCAAATCCGCTATTGCTACTGGGTCCAGCCTGAGAACTTGATTGGGGTCTTGTACTTGAGAGAGGAAAACCAAGAGATGTGAAATGAAGAATCATCCTTGTGGCAAAATTAAGCATCCCTAACAGGGAATGTAGCTGTCTCTTGGTACAGCCTTGTGAAAGGGTAAGGGCATGAATAATTGACCTGATCCGAGCCAACTTGTTGAGAGGTAGGCTTGCCTGTATGGAGCGAGTGTTAAGTGTGATACCTAGAAAGGTAATGGACTGCGCCGGGCCTTCCATTTTATGCTTTGCTATGCTCATGTTGAGATTGCCAAATATTACTCTTAATCAGTCCAAGTCTAACGGAGGCTCCATGTGCCGTTTGATCAACAGGAAGTCATTGAGGTAGTGAATGACTTTCTGGCATTGTGCTTGGTGCAACAGAATCTTGGTAACAAGAGAAGTTTGTGGCTGATGTGTCCTCACTAGATATGGCACCTCATCCCAATAATATGTAGAAGCAAGGGAGAAGGAAATAGGCATTATAGCGGTGCCTAAGGACCCATTCACAATTCAATTAAAACATAATATTTTATTACCGGTACATCAATATTATAAACATACACCACATTCAAAAATGTAATAAAACCAATTGACACATTGGAGCATATAATATTCACTACTGGCCAGAATATGAATGGCCTGCTAGAGTTAGGGGTCAGCTCTTCCCTACATGTTTTGCCAAAACATTGGCTTCTATAGGAGAACAAAATGTGACCAATGTAGTAAATATAACTCTAAGGCCGCGTACACACGATCAGAGCGGTCCGATGAAACTGGCCTGAAGACCAGTTTCATCGGACCAAATTGATCGTGTGTACGGCCCATCGAACCGTTGTCCATCGGACCAAAGTTTTAAAACTTGCTTTAAAATCTGTCTGATGGACACCTGTCCGTTGGACCAAAACGATGGTTAGTACACAAAAGCATCGGACCAAAAACCAGTGCATGCTCAGAATCAAGTCGACACATGCTTGGAAGCATTGAACTTCCTTTTTTTTTTAGCACGCCGTTGGGTTCTACGTCCCCGCGTTCTGGCCAGATGGCATTTTGGACTGATGGTGTGTACGCACATCAGACCACTTCAGCGATGGTCCGATAAAAACGGTCGGTCGGACCAGTCTGATCGTGTGTACGTGGCACCAAAGTGAATGACAATAGAAAATACAACATAATAACACAATCACATAGGAATACAGAGTCACATTCTTATGGCATGACGTACGGTATTAGGCAAGCGAGATATCAACATTGGGTCTCCCCCCAAGAATGAAAGAATACCCCAGCCCCCATAAACATTTCTCCACCACCGATCTCGAGATCAAGATCGCTGTGTCAGCACAAGGACGCAACCCAATACCACCACAGTGTGGCTGCAGGGGGCCGACAATGGACTGGATTTTTACTAGGGTTTAAAGAGAGAACAAGAGAAATTATAGGACGCCAAGACTATATGCGTCCTATATGGGAAACTAACATAGCCTCAATACCTACCAATCCTTATTAAAAACTAGGTACAAATGCTGGGGCGCTGAAATCATCTGACGACCAGGATAACCGGATTAAAGTGATTCAATTGAGATCTGGAAGAATAGGCTGAGTAAAGGAAACACACGCAAAAAAAGTGCTAGTGTAAGTGGAATATTAATTAAAAATACATTGAGCCAAATCGCATAGTGATCACCAGATCAGGGAGCAGTCACACTTACCTAAATCGGGTGAATAGCCTACCTGGACATCCAAAACAAATTGGCCAGATAGGAAGCTCATACAGCGGTCAGTTTTTCACTGGGAAGACCTACGGATTCTGCCTGTCGGCTATCAAGGATTCCAATTAATTATGCTGGTAGACTGAGTGTGTCTCTTCACTCTGGGCAGGGTATAGGCATTCAGCCCAATATCTTATACTATACTTATAATATCTTATAATATAATATTAATATAATATTAATTAATATAATATAATATTATATCTTATACATACTATATACACCCCCCCAAGTATGAAATGTAAAGGAATATTTCACTTTTATTGTTTCACTTTAAGCATTATTAAAATCACTGCATTGATACATGTCCCCTGGGGCAGGACCCAGGTCCCCAGACACTTTTTATAACAATACCATGCATATAAGACTTTAAAATTAGCACTTTTGATTTCTCCCATAGACTTTTAAAGGGTGTTCCGCGGCTTTAGAATTTTCCGCGAACACCGCAAATTGTTCTCTATTCGGCGAACAGGCGAGCACCTGATATTCGAGTCGAACTTATGTTCGACTTGAACATCGGGCTTATCCCTATTCTCTATACCCAGGTGAAGGATAGCAAGGGCATGATCAGGTTTAGATAGTACTCCTGTGACTTCTGAGATGATAGAGAAAAAATTTCTATAGTAAATATTGTTACTCTAAGGCCGCGTACACACGATGAGATATGTCCGCTCAAACTTGTCCGACGGACAGTTTAGAGCGGACATGTCACATCGGATTTTGGTCCAATGGCGTGTACACACCATCGGATCAAAATCCCCGTCGGCAGACAGCGCGGTGATGTGGCGGTGACGTTGACGCCGCCACGTCATCCGCACCAGGAAGAAAAATACTTCTGCGCATGCGTCAAATCCATTCAAAGATATGTCCGCTGGTGAGTGTACTGACCAGCAGACATATCCGACGGACATGTCTCCGGCGGACAAATTTTAAAATTTGTCCGCCGGTCAGACATGTCCGCTAGCCCATACACATGATCGGATTTGTCCGCTGAACTGGTCCGTCGTCCTTACAGGTCCAAAATTTGTGAATAAGGTTACCTATTTGTCCACAGCCCCTCCAAATAAGGGGAAGTGGGATTTGGAGAATTTTTTTTAAAGTTGATATGGTGTCAGATGCCAACCAGGTAAGTATTTTCTTTGTTTGTTTCAGTGAGCTATACAATGAGATAAAGAGAAGTTGCAATGTATGGTCGTCATACATTGTGTTTCAATAAAGGATATGTGGAAGTCTTCTCCGCATTTTAGCATATGGTGCACCTTAGAAAATGTTAACTTACTTTGTTAAAGAACGCAGAGATTCCCTTGTATGTGGGGGACGGGGAGAGCAGAAAATTACAGACATTTTCAGGTAGCAACAAGTGGGGTGGGGGATGTTTGGATAGGAAGAGGGAGATCCTGGTATATGTAAAAGGAGCAGATTTGGGTTTGTTTAAGGGAAAGACAAAGAATAAGGAGTTCCAGAGTCCTTAACCACTTAAAGACCCCCGCACGCACATATACGGCCACAACATGGCTCGTACAGGCACAAGGGCGTAAATTTACGTCCCCGCCTGAGTGCGGTTCGGGGGTCCCATCGGGACCCCCTCCGCGGCGTGCGGGGGTCTCCCTACCTCCGGGAGCGATCCGGGATCTGCGGGCGGATGTCGGCGAATATCCGCCCCCCCGCGATCGCTCCCAGCCAATGGGAGCGCGCTCCCAGCCTGTCACTTCCTCCTCCTGTGTTTACACAGGAAGGAGGAAATGATGTATTCTCTCATCGCAGCGCTGTTTCCCAGCGCTGCTGATGAGAGAAGACATCACAAGTAAGTGTGCACCAACACAACACTGACACACACTCACATAGGCATATTAACCCCTTGTGATCGCCCCCCCACCCCCCTGTCACAGTGTCACTGAATGCAGTGATTTAATCACTGCATTTAGTGTCAGTGTGACAGGCACTGTAAAAAACAGTTAGTGTTAGGTTCAGGATAGCCCCCCCACCCCCCTAATAAAGTTTTAACCCCCTGATCACCGCCCTAGTTAACCCTTTCACTCCCTATTGCCAGCGTCACTAAGCGATCATTTTTCTGATCGCTGTATTAGTGTCGCTGTTCCCGCTAGGTAGCTATTTTTTTTTATTGCGATTTTTTTTTTTTACTAAAGACATGTGGCTAAATAAATTTTGGCCTAAATGTTTGACTAAAATTTAGTTTATTTGATTTTTTTTTAACAAAAAGTAAAAAATAGTGTTTTTTTTTCAAAAATGTCGCTCTATTTTTGTATATAGCGCAAAAAATAAAAATCGCAGAGGTGATCAAATACCACCAAAAGAAAGCTCTATTTGTGGGAAGAAAAGGACGCAAATTTTGTTTGGGAGCCACGTCGCACGACCGCGCAATTGTCTGTTAAAGCGACGCAGTGCCGAATCGCAAAAACACCTTGGGTCATTTACCAGCGTATTGGTCCGGGTCTTAAGTGGTTAATGGGTAACGTATGGAGATGAGGCCCTTGTAAGGGTTGGGTTGTGAGCTTTCTCCGTGCAGTGATAGAAGCAGGGGTAGGTAATGGAAAGGGCGTAATATTCAGTGGGACCCATCAATCTGCCAACAGAAGGTGGGATAGATTAGGCAAATTTCTGATTGCGGTCTCAAACCTGTATTTTTTTTTTACAAAAATATGAAATGTTGCATATGAATATTTCATAATTTGTCCAACCAGGACACAGTATTCTAGGCTCCCTTTCAGACGATTATCACGCTAACCTAAACTGCTCAATAGCCCAAGCTTACACACACAACTAAGCGAGTCAGTGGAGTGATTACTCCATTCCCCATAACACACACACACACACACATTCACACACACAACCGATTTTCAGTTAGAGATAAACAGCCTGAAATCATAATAATGCTCTGCTCTCTCTTTAGAAAATGTTTTAATGCCGCGTGCACATGATCGGATTTTCCGTCAGAAAAACCCTGGATGTTTTTTCCGACGGAATTCCACTCAAGCTTGGCTTGCATACACACGGTCACACAAAAGTCCTTTCGTCCATTAAGAACACGGTGATGTACAACACTACGACGAGCCGAGAAAATTAAGTTCAATGCTTCCGAGCATGCGTCAAATTGTTTCCGAGCATGCGTTGGAATTTTGCGCATCGGAATTACTACAGACGATCGGATTTTCCGATAGGAATTTTTTCCGTCTGAAAATTTGAGAGCCAGCTCTCAATCTTTTGTTGGCAGAAATTCCGACAGCAAAAGTCTGATGGAGCATACACACGGTGGGAATTTCTGTTCAACAGCTCACATCGGACTTTTGCTGTCGGAATTTCCGATCGTGTGTACTGGGGGATTAGGCTGTTTGACTATAATGCTGGGGTGTGCTCTGTATCGGATATCTATCTGTATTATAAACAATTAGTTAAAAATAATAATTACAAATAGCTGTTCTAAAAATCATATGAATAAAATATAAAACCAATAAAGTTTTGAAAAAAAATTCATACAGGTCAATTTAAAGGGGACACTGAAAGTGTAAACCCAAAACCAAATATTGCACAAATTGCAACTTACATATATATGGAGACTATATATAGTATTATTTTACCTTTTTACTTTTTTTTTTTTTTTTGAGGAACCCAGTGTGAGCCACAGAAAAAGTCAATTTGGATCTTGGCCAGAGAGAATGGAACATGATCACAGAAAGTTAACTGTGTATGCTGCTGAATGTGAGGGTAGTGGGTAATGCATTGACCTATTTTGTAACCCTTTTACTTTGTTCAATGTCAGACAACAAAATAAACCAGTAAACTGTTCATGTTTTCCAAGAAGCATAACTGTGAAAAAGTATAAAGTGCATTTAGCTCAACATTAACCTGAATTTACTTTCTAAATGATCCTATGCAATGTCTCCTTCCTATATGTGAAAAACAGAGGGCAATACCCAGGAGTGGACTTTTGAAACAGATTTTGGGCAATTAAAATAACACAGATAAAAGCAGTCGGCTTCCAAAAAAATACTGCATGCAACATTTTGGGGATAGATTGATAGATGGTTGTATGTTGATGGAGATTTACCATTGAAACTGATGCTGATTTTCTGAATCTCTGCATGAGTCAGACCATATACTGCATCATTTTCTAAGGAGAAAATTAGAGCACGAGCCGTATTGCAATTCAAGAACATGTTCTCTAGATTCCCTACTTATCGCAGAAAGGCATTCTTATTTCCTACATCTCCTACCTCCTGTCAAGTACATTTCTATATAAATCTCACAATACCGCTGTAGTGCTGACTCTGCAATGATACTTATAAAATACATTTGCTGATACTGTATTCGCCTTCAGCTAAGACGTATTACAGAGTAACGTATTTGCCTGTGATTACCATGAATAGGATCAAACTACATGCTAAACAAGCACAAAACGCCAATGTATTTCATTGTAATTGGAGCCTTGTAGAATTATCACGTATGGGTATTCCATTCTAAATTTAATTGCCTCTCAGCTTATGTAATATTTGCAGACAGTCGAGCGTGCCATGAGAAATCATTCTTTTAAATCATTATAAACGATATCAAAGTGAAGTTTGCCATTTTACATGTGAAGGTGGTTTCTAGGGAGGCATTAAAAGTCTATTTTAAGCAGACCAGTACAGTGCCCATGCGGGTTGAAGCAACAGACTCACTTTAATGGTAGCTCCACTTAGGGCCGCCATAAGGGGGGGACAGCCGATACAACTGTAAGAGGCCCCCGGGGACCAAGGTGCCCATCTGAGCCAGAAGAAGGCAGGATAGGTGAAGGGGAGCCGTGTTGTGTACTGTAGAAACAATCTTGCAGCTTCTGCTGCTCTCTGTGTCATTGAGCTCAGACATCGAGCTCTTTACTACCACCTCTGGCTACTATGTGCTTGTGCTTAAGCTGCCTGTACTGTGCCCCTCTGTGTAAGCAACATGTCAGCTTTGTGAAAATAAGCTGGGACTAGATAGGAAGATTTCCTTTACAGGTAGGGGCTGTGAAGGAAAGGAAGAGGGTGTTTGTGAACAGGGAGGGGCCAGAGGCTTGTGTGTTTTAGGCATGTGCATTTCGTTTCGTTCCGAATCGAAATTCGGACGAATTTTCCATTATTCGGACATTCGGATGCATACGAATTCCCGAATTGCTATATTAGCGAAAAATTTCGACCGTTTTCGGAATTCGTTCATTTTCGACCGAATTTCGAAAAAAAAAAAAAAATGGTCGAAATCGATTTTTTTTTTCGAATTCCGAATCGAATACCCGCGGACTAAATTCTATCGGAATTCGAAAAAAAAAAAAAAAAAAAAAAATATTTTCGAATTTAATTCGAAAAAAATTCTATGCGAAAAGAGACTATTTGTTTTCTAATCTGGTTGAAATATTTTCGATTTCGACCGTTTTTTTTCGAAATTCGGTCGAAAACGAACGAATTCGAAAAACGGTCGAAATATTTTCGATTTTGACCGTATTTTTCGAAATTCGGTCGAAAACGAACGAATTCCGAAAACGAATTCAACACATGTAACGAACCTAACTTAACGAAATTTATTAAATGACGAATTGAAACGAAACGAAACGAAACGAATTTTTCACTTTTGCACATGCCTAGTGTGTTTACAGATTTGTGCATGTGTGGGGCTGACATATATAGAGGTGGGGGCTGACATAGATTTGTACTTATAAGTTTACATACTCTGGCAGAATTTATGATTTCTTGGCCATATTTCAGAGAATATGAATGATAACACATTTCATTCACTCATGGTCAGTGTTTGGCTGAAGACATTTATTATCAATCAACTGTGTCTACTCTATTTAAATTGTTAATGACAACAGAAAATACCCAAATGACCCTGATCAAAACTTTACATACCCCAGTACTTAATACTGTGCATTGCCCCTTTAACATCAATGACAGCTTGAAGTCTTTTGTGGTATATGTGGATGAGGCTCTTTATCTTCTTAGATGGTAAAGCTGATGATCTTCTCAGATGGTAAAGCTGCCCATTCTCCTTGTTAAAAAGCCTCCAGTTCTTGTAAACTCTTGGGCTGTCTTGCATGAACTGCACATTTGAGATCTCCCCAGAGTGGGGGAGGTCAGGAGACTGAGATGGCCACTCCAGAACCTTCTCTTTATTCTGCTTCAGCTAATGACAGGTCGACTTGGCCTTGTGTTTTGTATCATTGTCAGGGCTTTTTTTCAACTGGAACTTGGTGGAACCTCCTCTGGCTCAGGCTATCTGACTACTACTATCGCCTGTAAACACAGAAGTCACCTACAGTGGAGGTACTAGAGGCGGCTGGGTGCTTCAGCTTAATACAGCAACAAAAGTAAGATATGTGGACGCTGATGGATCTTTTAAGGAAGGGGGTATTGCATAGAGAGGTCAGAGCTGAAGATGGGTGAAAGTAGGATGCAGAGGTAAGCGGCTGTGGAAGAAGGCTGAACTCTGCACCCTCTTTGTAGTGCACCCCGAACACTGCACTCTGTATGTAATGCACTCCTGGTGTTTAATGCCCCTTAAGACCCTCCCACAGTTAGTGAAATTTAACCACACTATTAACCCCGTTTGTGATAAGGTTTCGGAGGGTGTGTGCGTGTGAGGGAGTTCGGGGGGTCGTGATTGAGTTCCTGCACCTATTTTCTGAGAAAAAAAGCCCTGATCATTTTCATGTTGGAATGTCCAAGTACCCATGCGCAGCTTCTTGGCTGATGATAGCAAATTTCCTCCTGTGTTTCTTGATAACATACTGCATTCAACTTGCCATAAATTTTTACCAAATTTCCTGTGTCTATGTAGCTCACACATCACCAGAACATCAGCGATCCACCTCCGTGTTTAACAGTAGGAATGGTGTACATTTCATCATAGGCCTTGACACCTCTCTAAATTTTGGTCTCAAAACCCCAAATTACTTTCTTCCAGAAGGTTTGATGCTTGTCTCTGTGCTGTTGGGTGTATTGTAAGCAGGATACTTTGTGGCTTTCTCGACCATGCAGCCCATCTTTCTTCAAGTGCTTCCTTATTGTGCATCTTGAAACAGCCACATGTTTTCAGAGAGTCCTGTATTTCACTTGAAGTTATTTGTGGGTTTTTCTTTGCTTTCTGTACAATTTTTTAGTCAGTTGTGGCTGAAATTTTAGTTGGTCTACCTGACCGTGGTTTGGTTTCAACAGAACCCCTCATTTTCCACTTCTTGATTAGAGTTTGTACACTGCTGATTGGCATTCTCAATTCTTTCCTGTTATATACAGTTCAACTACCTTTTCCCGCCGATCCTTAGACAATTCTTTTGCTTTCCCCATGACTCCGAATCTAGAAACATCAGTGCAGCACTGGATTAAAGATGCAAGGCTCTGCCAGGAGTCCAGAAACTCATTGAACTTTTATACACACATGGTTACCTTTAATAGCCATCCAAACCCCTTTGTGGCAATTTGTGTGCATGTTTTTAGGCCAAAATCACCAGGGTATGTAAACTTTTGATCTGGGTCATTTGGGTATTTTCTGTTTCTGCTGGCATATATACATATGGGGAAGCTGAAGCTGATGAGTACAACTGTATATACAGGTGTGGGGGGCTGACATATATACAGGTGTGTAGGGGGGACGAGGCTGACATATATACAGGTGTGAGGGGGGTTGACAATTATGTACAGCACAAAAAAATCCTAACCACTAAGATTGAAAGGATTATAACGTTTATGTATATAAAAATATTAGTATAGTATTTATTTTACCAAATTTCAAATATGTTAAACATGATATATGTATACATATACTACAAACAAAACAAAACATCAAATTAGCAGTAAGATGCTTCTTCTTAGTGTTGATTTTCACCAGCTCGACTACGGTAGGGAATGAGAGGTTCGCTTTGATTTTTACAAATTATCAGTAAGATCTCATCTGGAATATGCAGTTCAGTTTTGGGCACCAGATCACAAAAAGGATATCGGGGAACTGGAGAAAGTGCAGAGAAGGGCAACCAAACTGATAAGAGGTATGGAGGAGCTCAGATATGAGAAAAGATTAGAGGAACTGAATTTATTCCCTCTTGAGAAGAGGAGAATAAGGGGGGATATGATCAACAAGTATGAATACATAAGTAGTCTATATAGTGTACTTCGTGTTGAGTTATTCACATTAAGGTCATCACAGAGGACAAGGGACACATCTGGAGAAAAATATATTTAAACTTCAAATTCAGAAGGCCTCTTTTATAGTAAGAGCTGTGAAAATGTGGAATAGACTCCCTCAAGACCTGGTTCTGGCCAGCTCAGTAGATTGTTTTATTTTTTTAAAAGGCCTGGTATCTTTCCTAAATGCACACTATATATTTGGATATACTAAAATTTATAGGTAAAGTTGATCCAGCGAATATCCAATTGCCTTTAGTGGGTTCAGAAGTAATCCCCCCCGGAACAATTTTTTTGCCTTCCTCTGGATCAACTGTGGTTATAGGATAGTGTATATGGAGGTTTTGAGCGTGTATTTTTTTTCTTCTGTGGGTTGAACTGAAAAAGGTAATCAGTGTGAAATGCAAATCGCATGGATCCCCGTACACACGATCGGAATTTCCGTCAGGATAAACTCAGACGGATTTTTATGATGGAATTCTGTCTTGCATACACACTGTCACACCAAATTCTGACCGTCCAAAACGCGGTGATGTACAACACTACGCCGAGCCGAGAAAAATGAAGTTCAATGTTTCCGAGCATGCGTTGGCTTGATTCTGAGCATGCATGTTTTTTTCTCTCCAAAAAAAACAGAACATGTTCTTTTTCTAAGTCCGTCAAAATTTCCGATGGAAAAACTTAGATGGGGCACACATATGGTCGGAATAGCTGATGAAAAAATTCCGTCTGACTCTATCCAACGGAAATTACGATCTCGTGTACAAGGCATTGCATTCAGTTAGTGTAGATTAAAGAAAATCCAGAAAAAAAATGCTACTTCACGCTATTAGTTATTTTCATGTTCTAACAGCTTGCAGTAAATCAAAATAAACTGGGAGAAAAGGCTGAATGTCAACCATTGATCTGTTTGGACTGCTGTATTTAATCAATAGATTGTAATTCAAACAAGTGGCAAGACAAGCTTCCACTGAAGAGCAAAATGAGAAAATCAGTACAATTATGCTTTGCCTCAGCCTCCTGCTCACTCTAACACACACTTCGTAAATGAGAGGAATAAATCAAATAATTATGTGCCCATAGCTCTACCAAGTGGCTTATGGGCAACATAACAACCTCAATAAGAGGCTGCAAGAGACAGTTGATTAAACAGTCCAATGGGAGCAAGCTGAGCTTCACTATATATTTGATAGCTTTGCAGGAAATGTTTGCAGCATTGTTAGAAATAAAATAAAAAAAATACATCTACTAATGACTATTTACAGAACATTTTGTTTTCTAGTTCTGTAACCCTTAGACTGCATTCACATTCAATTTACTAAACAAATGCCTTCAATTTATGGAAAAACATAATACCTTACAGGCAATCAAATATTTTAACAAAAAGAGGGTGCACCATAGCCAACGGTATAAAATATTCTTTAGGATTTTTTTAACAAGAAAATGTATGTGTAACTGTATGTGTACATCCACTTAAAGGGAGGTTATTCAAGTTGTTTTAGTCAGTCTGTTTTAGTCTATGGCACAATTACCATGAGATGAATTTTTAATCTGCGGTGGGATATGCCCCCCTCCCGCTGCGCTCCGTTGCCCTCCGCCACTTACCGAAGCCGTCGGTAGCGGCAGAGGTGATCGGGGTTCTTTACCCTGTATGGTATGGAGACGAGTGAAGGGGAAGATGGTCCCCACCTATCTCCATACCATTGCAGGGCACAGTTTCCACCCATAGCTCTTAAAGCGACAGTTTGTTCATTTTTTTTTTTTTTTCAAATGATATAAAAAATATATACTTTTTTTTTTATTGCATTTTAGTGTAAATATGATATAGGTCTTTTTGACCCCAGATCTCATATTTAAGAGGTCCTGTCATGCTTTTTTTCTATTACAAAGGATTTTAAATTCCTTGTAATAGGAATAAAAGTGACACAATTTTTTTTTTAAAGAACAGTGTAAAAAAAAAATGGATTGTGAGAATCTTGTGAGCTACCTAGTGCAAATATATAAAAATCTAATTAAATTAAATAAAAAAGGTGATCAACAAATGAAAGTAAAAGTGACAGCTGCTAGCACTAATCACATCTTATATACCATGTGAAGTCAATTAAATTAAATGATTGTGCTGTGCTATCTCATCCAAAATCTTCCCAAATTAAAATGAATGAAATATATTTTATCTGTAAATTATACTGTGATATATGTCACACACCACTGTAAATATATATTAATCTAAATTATTATACTATATGAAAACATGCAAATAAATCAAATATATAAATATAGTGCCACGCAGTAGGATATAATAAATAGATAATTCATAAAATTATAGTGCCACAAACGTGAATCATAAAGTGCTGTAGTGCATTAAACAGTGATATTCTAATTCAAGATGGAAAATCTGTCCAATGTAGTTGATTTAAAGTTCTTTTGATATATATTTGGTAACGTGACAAACAGCTTGGTGTGGTGTTCACACTCTGGTGCTCCCCACCCTCAGGTAATGGCTGCTCACCTCTGAGTGAGTGTGACGTCACCGCTAAGTTTGGTCTAGCGGTTAGGAATCACTTTAGGGATTCTAGGCAGGCTGTCTGCTTCAAAGCTGCTTACTGGTGCTGTCTCCTCACTAGTGTTGAGCAGAATACGCCATATTCGCTTTCGCAATATTTCGCGAATATATAGGAGAATATTCGAGAAATATTCGTAAATTTCGAATATTCGTGATATTTCATCCAAAAAAAAAATTGCGAAATTTCGCTAACGTGAAATTTCGCAAATGCGAAATTTATTGCGAAATTCTCGACCGCGCATGCGCGCGGACAACACGCGGTCGCGAAAACGGCGATCATTTCCTGGATTCTTTGCCAGTGTATATTCGGATTGCTATTTAGTGCTGCCCTGCGAATCTACTGCTGCCCTGCGAAGCGAAGATGGTGGGGAGTAACTTTTCATCCAGTGAGGAAAAACTGCTGATTACTGTAAGTAATTTCACCACTTGTTATTTCATTATCTTTAACTGCATTTTAGACTAGTTAAAAAGTTAGGATGCAAGATCAGATATTAGTATTTCCCAAACAGTGTGTTTCCAGCGGTTGCAAAACTACAACTCCCAGCATGCCCAGGGTTGCCACCTTTTGTTCATTTCAAACCCGAACACTTCAGCGTCGCACAGCAATTTTTTGTCTTAGTTTGCATAGATGTCGCTATTAAATAACATTTCTAACCATATGAAATTAATCATAAAAGTTCCTCTTTACATCAGAGTCCACAGACTTCCCCTTTTACATCAGAGTCCACAGACTTCCCCTTTTACATCAGAGTCCACAGAGTTCTCCCTTTACATTACAGTTCACAGAGTTCTCCCTTTACATCAGTGTCCACAGAGTTCTCCCTTTACATCAGAGTCCACAGAGTTCTCCCTTTACATCAGAGTCCACAGAGTTCTCCCTTTACATCAGAGTCCACAGAGTTCTCCCTTTACATCAGAGTCCACAGACTTCCCCTTTTACATCAGGATCCACAGACTTCCCCTTTTAGATCAGTGTCCACAGAGTTCTCCCTTTACATCAGAGTCCACAGAGTTCTCCCTTTACATCAGAGTCCACAGAGTTCTCCCTTTACAACAGAGTCCACAGAGTTCTCCCTTTACATCAGTGTCCACAGAGTTCTCCCTTTACATCAGTGTCCACAGAGTTCTCCCTTTACATCAGAGTCCACACAGTTCTCCCTTTACATCAGAGTCCACAGAGTTCTACCTTTTACATTAGAGTCCACAGAGTTCTACCTTTTACATTAGAGTCCACAGAGTTCCCCTTTTACATTAGAGTCCACAGAGTTCCCCTTTTACATTAGAGTCCACAGAGTTCTCCCTTAACATTAGAGTCCACAGAGTTCCCCTTTTAAATTAGAGTCCACTGAGTTCCCCTTTTACATTAGAGTCCACAGAGTTCTCCCTTAACATCAGAGTCCACAGAGTTCTCCCTTAACATCACAGTCCACAGAGTTCTACCTTAACATCAGAGTCCACAGAGTTTTCCCTTTACATCAGAGTCCACAGAGTTCTCCCCTTTTACATCAGAGTCCACAGAGTTCTCCCTTTTCATCAAAAAGTGAAAAGAAACAAACATATTATTTTTCATATGTAAAGATAGGGATTAAAAAAAATAATCTATTGTACAGGGCCAGTGTAAGGCTCAAAAAATTATTATAGTGGTCAGATGAATAGCAACTCATTTCTCCCCTATACGTCTATCCTGTGATGTTACTCATATATACATAATTATGCAAATGATAATGGCTGCTATATTTATTCCAAAAAGCTGGTGACCAAAATGGCAACATATAAAATCTGTCATGTTACCACTGTCAGTGATTAATAAGGCGAGAATGCTTCCAATTATTGAATACCATACATTTACGTCATATATCCATAAGGGTTTAAACAAAAGTATTATAATATACTTTGTTCTTCATCTTGCAGAGGTTCCTGCAACATGGTTACGACCTAATGAGGTGCCAGCAGGATAAACAAAAAATCGTCCAGTCCGTATTGGAGGAATTACATGAGTTTCATGGCGGGGTCACATGACCACATGGCCATTCTCAAAAAATGGTCAGACTTGAAGAGGCGCCACATGGACCGGGTCACACAGATCCGCGATGAATTTCATCCAGGTAAGTTATTGGTGACAGTCATGTAAGGTGATATGTAATTAACCTTAGGGCAGATGTTGTTAACCCAGACGCCATGTTGTGGTAACATATATCACCACCGAAGGTATTCATAGTACTGTTGAAAAAAGACATTATTCCATCAAGTTAAACCATGGAATTAAAGTGGTGGTTGTGGTGGGTTTCAAGGGGAAAGGGTGGTATTTTATAACTCAATTACCACTAAATTCCTGTGCTAGGCGTGGGGTTATCATAGTAATCACGTGTACTCCATCAGGCCCTTTTTTTAACATGAGATCTTCAGAATAATACAAAGGAAACACAAACAGCTAATTTTACCATGGTGGCAGCCCAGCTCACACTCAGTCCCCTGTAGTGCCAGCAAGACCCTTTAGTATAACATTATCCCATTGGTTAACTGTCTATATAAATAAATGTGTATTCATATACAATACAGCAGAGTACACAGAATGTGCATATGTTATTAGAAATCATTTTTACATATATAAACATTGTGTTATTATAGGATCTCCTCTACCATCTGTGCGCCCCAAGCGCACAAGGCGACAGGCCGCAGAGGAGGAGGAGGAAGAAGAGGAGGATGAAGAGGAGGATGCAGAGGAGGAGAGGGATAAGGAGCAGCCAGGGCCCTCCGACTTACCACCCCCAGCTCCTGAGGAGCTGCAACTTCCCCCCACCCAACCTCCTGGTGAATGCCATGATGCAGAAGAGGAGCAGGAGGATGACACAGCGCCTGTGATGACCATCAGTCAGGAGGGTAAATATGTGCACAACGATTAATGACATTTCAACAATAAGATGTAGATATAAAAAAGTACAGTATTTAATCCTAATTTTTTTTTTCTTATATCCTAACAGTTTTGAAAGAGATTCAGGAGAAATCC